>NETT01000274.1:0-32618 GCA_003449175.1 Ceratocystis smalleyi
GGGGGGGGGGGGGGGGGGGGGGGGGGGTGCGTGTGTGGGAGTGTGTGTGGATGTGTCGTAGGGATGGATGGGACTTGGGCCTGGGCTGGGAGGGGATGGCGAAGGGAGTGACGAGGGCCCGTGGTCCTGGAGATATCGCGAAATCCGGAGATTGACTTTCGACGTCAGTGTCAAGCTAAGCACAGGAGAGCGAATGGCGGGCGGAGCAGAAGTGACTTGAGCAGAGAGGGTAGTAGCGCGGAGGTGCAGTGGTGCAGTGGTGTAGCCGTACAGACGTAGCAGAATGCCGGAAAGCTGCACGGGCACGACGAGCAGAAGACGTTTTCTCTTGTCCTCAACTGTGCTGGAAGCGGAAGCGATGTGAGCACGTTCGAGTTCAGGTTCGGCGAAGGGAGAGGGGCGGAGAATGAGGGGACAGGGTAAGGAGGAGGAGAAGACGAGGATGGGAGCAGGCCGGCACAAGAGGGGAAAGCGAGATGGAAGAGAAGAGGGAGGAGGGACGAAAGAGGGCAGAAAAAGAGAGTGGCAGGGCGCGATGGAATGGGGGAAAAGACTGAGGAGGAGGAGCGGGTTCTTCTTCACTGTGCTGCAAGTTCTCTTTGGGGGCCTGGCGGGGGGGGGGGGGCCTGCTGCATGGGCTGCATGGGCTGCATGGGCTGTATGGGCTGTATGCAAGTATGCAAGTCCTGCTTCGTTAATCGCTTTTTAGAGTGCCTGTAAGGCTAAGCGGCGCTTTGCTCGACCAGGCAGGGTATCTATCGGAGGAAGGTCTAGAAGAGCAGAAGAGCAGACAGCGAGACAGAGGCGATGGCTTGGCGGGTTGGAGTGGCTGGAAAGATTGGAAGAGGATGCCTCCGATGAGTTCTTTTTTTGGACGATTATATTCCTCACTCTGTGCTGTGCAGCCAGGCCGGCGTCTTTGCACATGATCGCTGGGACACGATGCGGTGGTGAGTGGGCGCCAATACGCGGAAATAAAGAAGAAGAAGCAGGAACAGCAAATAACGAGCGTCGTTTGATCTTAGTGATGCCAGTAGACGTAAAATATATTCAAATCAAATCAAGCAGATAACGAGGAAATAGGAAATTGCGGATAGCAGGCAAACCCTAATTTCTGTGATGAATATTGTATCGATAGAAATTAGAACATGCAAAAATCACACATCATGCACCGTACACCACCGTACACCGTACACCGTACACCACACACCACACACCACACACCACACTCCACACACCACACTCCACACTCCGTCCCTCTACCATCAAAAACTCGCCCGCAAAACTACTGCTCAAACTACACAAAACACGGAAACACAAACCGCACTGATCAACAGCTAAAACTCTGCCTGCGCCATGGGACGGAAAGCTTTGCACCACTGGCTCATCTCTGCTCCACCCGCCCATCTCTGCTCCACCCGCCCATCTCTGCTCAGCACACCTTGGGGCAGCGTCCGACGCGCGGGAAAGGGGAAGAGACTCCCGAAGAAGACGGCCGTGCTTTTCCTTTCCTGTGCTGTGGAAACACCACGTCGACGACGCGGCCAAGGCGACACAGACTAACAGCCAGTTGACGGCCGCTCTTGGCTGAGGTACAGGTACGTACTAACTACTATGTGCCCCCCGCGCACACGCAGCCACGCCCCAAAAAGTACATGTACACCACCGTGATGTCTTCGCCTCCTCGCCCCCTCGCCCCCTCGCCCCCTCGCCTCAATATGCACATGCACATGCACATGCACATGCACACTGCACACACATCGCCTGGCCTGTCGCTTGCTTGGTGGCCTCACACAGCTGGCTAGAACGTGCGTGCAAGACGCACTCCCTTCAAGCTTATCCTGCCGCTTTGTTCTCTTCATATAGTATAGCAATACACTTTATACTATCCGTCAGCTGACGGCCCTAGGGCCCTATAACGCTGCTGTATATTGGCTGAGCATCGGCCACCCACCCACCACACGTACGCTTGTCTCCGCCCCCCTTCTCCTTCTCTGCTGCTATTTGTCTTCCTTCCCATCCGTCCGTCAACTGTCCCAACTCTCCACGGCAAACGCCTTGCCTCGTGGCTGTGGCTGTATCTCCTCCCCTTCACTTGCACGTTGTTGTACTGCGTCCCTGCCTGTCTGTCCTCTCTCTCTGTCCTCTCTGTCCTCTCTGTCCGCAGCTCCGCATCTTCGTCTTCACATCCGCTTGCATATATGCCTCGCCGCCCTCGCGCTTGCGAGCGCTCTATACCACAACAGGCCACCCCCTAAGCTGCCAGTAACAAGCCGTCGCCACAGCGTACAGACAGCGGAAATGGCAGCCTGCTGCTGCACACCGCACTGCACCCACTGTGCTTGGCGGCTTCAAGCATGTAACCCTAAGCCTCCGCACCAACAACAAAATAGCCTAGCCCTACGATACATGTCGCAACTCACCCCACGCGCAGATTAAACTACAGCACTGAGCTTTTGGCACCTTAAGTTGATGGTGGTCGCATATATGTGAGCTAAAAGAAAAAGAAAGAAGAAAAGAAAAAAAAAAAAAAAAGAAAAGTCCTGCGTGCGCCGCCAAGGGAAAAACCAAAATCAATATCCAAAAAAAAGTACCCGTACACAAAGAAAGCCATGAAACAAAAACCAAAAAACCAAAAAACCAAATCAAAAGAGCAAGGCCATGGATGCCCCACTGTGGACGGGAGCACGCCTAGGTCTTGGTGATCTTGCATACAAGGTCCATGCCGTCGACGGAATCTCCCTCTTTCACAGCCAGGCCCGACACCTTGCCATTGTGTGGCGACGAGATAACCATCTCCATCTTCATAGCGCTCAGCACAGCAATAGGGTCGCCCTTCTTGACCTCCGAGCCCTCATGCACGCGGAGTTCAACCAAGACACCCGCCATCGGCGCACCCACCTGGCTGGAGTCGCTAGCATCGGCCTTGGCCCGGCTGACATTCTCAACTGATGCCTTCTTGTCATCAACCGTAACCTGGCGCACCTCCCCATTCATTTCGTAAAAGACCTCGCGCTGGCCAGTGTTCTCGCTGAGAGGACCAACGGCAAGAAGCTTCAGAATCAGCACCTTGCCCTTCTCTAGCTCGACGTGGAACTCCTCGCCAATTTCGGGCCTGGACAAAAAGTACTTGGTGGGTAG
The DNA here is from genome assembly GCA_003449175.1 of Ceratocystis smalleyi. Taxonomy (NCBI): domain Eukaryota; kingdom Fungi; phylum Ascomycota; class Sordariomycetes; order Microascales; family Ceratocystidaceae; genus Ceratocystis; species Ceratocystis smalleyi. Next base: position 3,142 of record NETT01000274.1, read on the forward strand.
CACTGACAGATCGCCAAAGCGCTCAATAAACTTGCGGTAGTCTTCAAATACCTTGGGATACATAATGTACGACGCCAGGTCGGCTTCCGTAATAGGCCCAAACTTCTTGTTAAGCTCCTTCTTAGTCTTGGGGAAGTCCACAGGCTCAAGGAATAGTCCAGGCCGGGCGTCCAGCTTTCTACGGCCACGCAGAGCGTCGGTGCGAAGAGGCTCAGGGAAGCCGCCGTAAGGCTGGCCCATCATACCCTCGAGGAACTCCAGCACAGAGCCAGGGAAGTCCAGCTGTGACGCACGAGCCTTGACATCTTCCGGAGTCAGCTTGTTGGAAACCATGAACTGGGCCAGGTCGCCCACGACCTTGGAAGTAGGAGTGACCTTGACAATGTCGCCAAGCAGCTCATTGGCCTGCTCATAGGCCTTCTTGGTCTCGGCCCACTGCGAGCCCAAGCCCAGAGTCTGTGCCTGGAACATCATGTTGGTGAGCTGGCCGCCAGGGATTTCGTGCTCGTACACCTCAGGATCAGGGCCAGTAAGATGGGCCTCGAAGGGCGAGTACAGCAGGCGAAGCTGGGCCCAGTATGTGTCCAGAGCACGGACGTGGGCAGGGTTCAGACCGGGATCCAGGTCACTGCCCTCCAGGGAGGCCAGAATGGCGTTGATGCTGGGCTGTGAAGTCATGCCCGACAGACTGTCGGTGGCCGCATCGACAGCATCAGCACCAGCCTGGGCGCAAGCAACCATCGAAGCAACACCAGTGCCGGCCGAGTCGTGCGTATGGACGTGGATGGGCATATCGGGGTACTTTTCACGGATAGAGCCAACGAGGATTTTGGCAGCATGGGGCTTCAGCACACCGGCCATATCCTTGATACCAAGCACATGAATGTCGAGCTTGACTAGCTCATCAACAAGGTCCAGGTAGTACTGCAGATTGTACTTCTTGCCGGGTGTAAGCATGTCACCCGAGTAGCAGATGGTGGCCTCAACGACACCACCAGCCTTGTGTACAGCCTTGATACCAATCTCAAGCTGAGCTAAGTCGTTTAGGGCATCAAAGACACGGAAAATATCGACACCGTTTTTCTTGGCCTGGTCAACAAAGTGGTCGATGGCATTGTCGGGCAGAGAGGCGTAGGCAACGCCATTGGCACCACGCAGCAGCATCTGGAAAGGGATGTTGGGAACCAGCTTGCGCATCTTACGGAGACGCTCCCAAGGGTCCTCATACAGGAAGCGCATGGCGACGTCAAAGGTAGCACCACCCCAGCACTCCAGGGAATACAGGTTTGAGAGGGCATGACTGGTCTCCTTGGCAATGTTCAGCAGATCGACCGTGCGAACACGGGTGGCCAGAAGCGACTGGTGGGCATCACGCCAGGTGGTGTCCATGAGCAGAGTGCCCTTGTACTCACGCACAGCCTTGGCAAAGGCCTTGGGGCCCTGCTCGATGATGATCTGTCTCCATCCCTTTTTGCAGGGCTGGCTGACATCCAGGGCCTGGCCGGAGGCGTCCTTAAGGACTGGTAGGATAATGTCACTCTTGAGTTTGGGCTCGCCAACCTGTCCCATGATGCTGCTGCCGTTGACGGCAACGTCACCCAGATAGGCCAGCAGCTTCTGGGCGCGGTTCTGACCACCGACTAGGTCAAACAGAGAAGGAGTGTCATCAATGAAAGTGGTCCAGCAGTTGCCGTCGATGAAGGTGGGATGGGTCAGCAGAGACGCGAGGAAAGGGATGTTGGTCTTGACACCGCGGATACGGAATTCGACCAGGGCACGCAGCATCTTGCGGCGAGCGATTTCGTAGTTGGAGCCCAGGCAGGTGCACTTGACTAACATGGAGTCGTAGTATGGAGTGATGACAGCACCGGCAAAGCCGTTGCCACCGTCGAGACGAACACCGTTGCCGCCAGCAGAACGGTAGACCTCGATCTTTCCAGTATCAGGCTGGAAGTTCTTGCTGGGGTCTTCGGTGGTAATGCGGCACTGGATAGCAAACCCGCGAGTAGAAATACGGTCTTGGGTTAAGCCTAGCTGCTGTAGAGTGGCACCAGCGGCAATTTGAATCTGGGCGGCAACAATGTCGATGCCCGTGATTTCCTCAGTGATGGTGTGCTCGACCTGGATGCGGGGGTTGATCTCGATGAAGTAGTAGCGGTTCTGCTGGTCAACCAGAAATTCAGCGGTACCAGCGTTGCGGTAGTTGACTGACTTGGCGATCTTGACGGCATCGGCTAGAATAGCATCGCGAGTCTCGGTAGGAAGGTCCTTGGCGGGTGCTATCTCGACGACCTTCTGGTGTCTGCGTTGGACAGAGCAATCGCGCTCAAACAAGTGGACAATGTGGCCATGGTTGTCACCAAGAAGCTGAACTTCAATGTGCTTAGGCTTGTCGAGGAAACGCTCGACGAAGACGGTGCCGTTGCCAAAGGCCGAGCGAGCCTCGGAAGTGGCACGCTCAAAAGCCTCCTGGAGATCGGCACTATCACGAACGACACGCATGCCGCGGCCGCCGCCTCCATAAGCGGCTTTGATAATGATGGGGAAGCCGTACTGGTCGGTGAAGCTCTTGACTTCCTCGTAGGTGCCGACGGCACCTTCCGTGCCAGGAACAACGGGGACCTTGGCAGCAATGGCGATTTTGCGGGCCGAGACCTTGTCGCCAAGAGCCTCGATGACCTCAGGCGAGGGGCCAACGAACTAGAGGAGGTTAGTTGCGAGATTCACGCCGAGCCAGAAACGGGGAGGAAGAGCCGGAAAAAGAAATGCAGAATGAGAGACTTACAGCCAGGCCAGCCTTTTCAACTTTGCGGGCAAACTCGGCGTTCTCAGAGAGGAAGCCATAGCCAGGATGGACCATTTGGGCGCCGTGCTCAACGGCAATCTTGATGATTTCGTCTTGGGCTAGGTAGGCACCGACAGGTGTGTACTGGCCTCTCCGGCCGATGACGTAGGCCTCATCGGCCTTTTGCCTGTGCATGCTTAGCCGGTCCTCATAGCTGAAGACAGCGATGGTGTGGAGAGAGAGCTCATGGGCCTAGAGACAAGAGAGCAAAGTTAGAAGTTGCGGACCTGGGCGAGTTGGGAGGCAAGGGCGAGGGGGCTATGGTCGCGTTGACTTACAGTACGGAAAATCTGCAAGTAGCCGATGCGGCGGACAGGTTAGCGATGGACAGAACAAGGATGGGGGGGGGGGGGGAAATTTTTTTCCGGGGATAATTTTTATTTTGTTTTCGTACACGAATGGCTATAAAACCGAGAGGTTAGTGAATGGAAGCAAGCTTGGGATAAGCAGCAGCAGTAGCAGTAGCGGCGGCCTGGGGCTGGAAGAGAGGAGACTTACGAATTTCACCACGGTTGGCCACTAGATTGTTCAGAAAGAGAGCGGGTTAGCAGGAGGAGACTTCGGATGTCAGGGCGGATGAATGGATGGGGGGGGAGGGGGGATGACGCGGTGGTCACTGTACACTGTATCCCCTGTAGATTGCGCAGTGTTGTATGTAGGCTCATGGAAGGCGGGGTTCAATCCGCCACAAGACAGGGGCGGGAGGAGGGGATGGACAACATCAAGCAGCGCAAGCAGACTCGAATGGAACCGGCAGGCGTGAGCTGTGCACAGCCCAAAGGCATGAGAGGAAAGTGCGACATACCTAGAATCTTCTTGACTTGCATGATGCTCGAGTTAGCACGGATGTGGTGGATGGTCTTTTGCTGCTCGTCGACGTCGCTGTCGTCGAAGACATCGTTGAAGGTCGGGGCCGTCACGGGGGCGGCCATGGTGAGACGGGGCGGGAGGCTGTCGAGAGGAGGCGATTCTGTTGGGGCTGGAGGAGAGCGAGCGAGAGGAGGCGAGAAAGAGGAGGGGAGAATGAGAAGGCTGAGAGGACAGCAAGAAAGAGGATGTATAGTGTTAGGAGCCAGACAAGTCAAGAAAGCGCTTGATTTTTTTTCTCAACTTCGTCTTCAGATCCAGGCAATGGAGGAAAGAAAGCAGAAAGACGAGTGGGAGAGTGAATGGGAGAGGGAGCAACCAGGAAAGGAGCGCGTGCCGGCGGGCTTATTATAGTCAGCAAAGGCAAAAAAAAAAAAAGGATTTAAAAGAATATTTCTTTTTTTCTAGACAAGAACGCAGCACCTAGCCAGCCGGAGCTTGCTACAGGCACAAGCATCACCGGAGCTACCCACTCCAACTGGAATTCTACTGGAGAAAACATGCATAGCTTTGTTTAATAAACGTGCCTTACCGACCCCGAGGAGAACCAACAAGAGGAAAACGATGTTGGCTCGTAGCAAGGGAGTCAAAGCTTTCCTCTCTTCCTGTCTTTTTGCTCATCTTACGGCAATCCTCCTCCCAATCCTTTGCTACGGACTGGACTTTGCAGAGAAGGAGAAGAGGGGGAAGGCGAGAAAGCAAGATAGCTTCCGACTCTCGACAGAATCAGCGGCGCTAGCTGTTGCGGTTCTGCTAGCTATCTGCGCCCTCAAGTAAGCCGGCTCTAGACCCAGACGTCGCTGTGAGCATCGATATCTACACTGTGCATAACCTACAGAAAGCGAGCCAATAGCGAAGCGGGCGCAGTAGCAGCAAAAGCTCTGTCAAGAACATGTGCTTGGTGAGGTGTGGGTAGCTCTGAGCCTCTTCCTCTTTCTATTCCTCTCTCCTCTCTCCTCCTTCTCCCCTCCTGCCCGCCCCGCCAAACGAAGCAGACTAGCTAGCAAGGGAGAGGAGAGAATTACCATGGACACTGGACATGGGCATAGGAGCGGGGAAATAGCGCTTCAGGACCGCATTCGGGGGGGGACGACGAACAAAGGAATAGGGAAAGGGACAGGAAAGAGACAGGGAACGAGACAGACAAGAGCGATGCGGCGCCGTCTTCGGTACTCTGGGTGAAGCCCGCCTCCTCCACTGTGCCATGGTGCAGCGCTATCGTAGCGCCTGTTACTGGGCTACAGGCACTGGCTATTATGGTGCTTAGTGGCTTGCAAATGCGGGCTACCCGCTCGGCTCACCCCCCGCTTCTTTGCCACGGATGACCGCTTGTCTGGCTTTTGGTGACGTTGAGGATGTGTGTTGGCTGCTATTGTTGTTGAGCGATGAGTAAGTAGTGTGTGGCGAGTGGTGGGTGATGATGAGACTGACTAGGGTGAGTAGATAGGACAGGGGAAAAGAGGGGACTTCACACACCATCCCGAAACGAGTCATCGCGAGATCAAAGCAGTCACACTCATACGCAGTACGCAAGAAATGGCACCACCAAATTGACTAAATGAGAAAATCCTCTCTTCATTGCCCCCATTCTCACAGTTTTCTTTTTTCCTCTTCTTGGATTTTGTCGACATCTGGCCATGCATTGGGAGCTCAGCTTTCCGAGAGCTCTGATTGGCCAATGCCAGCCCAGGCGCTGTTTCAACCCGGTCTATATGTAGCTGTGATTCCTTCCCTTCTTTCGTCCTGCTCTCCTCGGCTACATTACCTAACTTGCCCTGAGTTCTCGGTATTCTCTGCTTCTCCTTTCACGCCCTGCGAGAAAGTGAATCTCGGGCTGCTGGATCTAGACATCCGTCTTCATGGTGCTTGTCTGGTTAGTCTAGCCAGGACGGCGGCGGCCTAGCCCTCAACCATCCACGGTGGGGGCAGCGGCTCAAAATATAGCGTTCTTAGCTAGCTTGCAAGCTGCACTATACAGCCGCAGCTTGCATCCATCAGCGCATCTCCAACTCTGGAAATTTGTGATGCGCCCGGACGTTTCTGTGCTCCTACTTGGCCTTGTCTTGATCTGGTTTTTTTTCAGCTTGAGGAGAAACCTGTAGCTTTCAACATGAACGCCCGCTAATCAGCTGACTTGGCTTCGCACAACTGACTGTTGGTTCCGGCCGGATCTCGGCCTTGGCTGGGCTTCCACCAGACGGAGCAATGCAACAAATAGGAAAATTGCACAGCACAGCACAAACACTAGCAAGCGGGAATTCGCTTGCCAGAGGGCGGGGGTTCTAGACTGCCGTGTTACGCTGGCTGTCAAGCCCCAAACACCCATCTTCCTTGGACACAGGCAGGTCTTTCTTTATTGTCTTGGATTTCGGCAGCCGAGGGAAGCAAAAACGAAGCAGCAAGCACTCTGGTGGGAGGTTGGTCTATATCCCCTTACACAAACCATAGTAATGCCTTTGTTGCTTGTCTTTCCCCACCCTGTCTCGCAACACACAAGTGACCCTCCATCCCACTATCTCCCCTTCCCTCTCCTCCCCACGTTGTCCTATGATTCGCCGTTAGCGAGCCACAAACTCAACGGCCAAGCCAGCCCATAAGGGTACGAAACCAAAAAAAAAAAAAAAAACCGGGCTTGTCTGTGTCTGCGTGTGCACCCGTCTGCATCTGTGACATTCGTTCTGGACCACGCGTGGGTTGTGTCCTTATGGCTTGAAGGAAGGATGCCCATCTCCAACTACACAGTGAATCACATGATGTAGCCAATAGGCCAAGAAGTCAACTGTGGTTCCTTATGTCCAGGGGGGGAGGCGGCCACGGCGGGGATGGTAGGTAGCCCTGCACACATATGACGACATGTGCCCTTGTTTCTCTGCCCTCGGTTTACCACCCACCCTGGTCTCTATCCCATTCTTTCAAAATTTGATGAGAAAACAAGGAAAAAAAAGAAAGAAAGAGAGAAAAGAAAATCCTCTCAAGTCACATGCTGTGTCAATGTTACTCGGATTTGGGGGAGATTGGGAGGTTGGGGCAGCGCAGGGAGGGGCAACCTGATACAGATGCAGATATGTCGACACACGAAAGGTAAATCTTCTTGATGTGATCTGTTGTATCTGAATGACGACAACGGCAAAAAAGGAAGGAAAAGAAAAAGAACGTGAGCCTCTCTAACGCTAACCTTGTTCTGGACCAGGGACTGCCAACTAGGGGAACCCTGCCTCTAAACCAGCCAGTCAAGCCGAAGTCGAAGTGCAGGCAAAATTAGTCGAACGAATTGCAAATCAAAATTGCCCAATATCAAGCAAACCAGCCGGCGTGTCTGTCCCCAAGACGATAGGATGTTCTCGATAGTCTGGCCGAGCCCTCATAGGGTCCTCGGTTTCATCGTGGCTGCAGGAGTTCTACCAGCCTGGTTCCAGTCTAGGCCACTGTTGTTTTTATTGTTGGGAGCAGTCATCGCCTGCCTACAATGCTGTAGCCAGTTGCTGTGAGCCGCCGAGCTGCTGGCGTCACCAATTCATATCGAGCAAGCGAAGGAGAGGAGAAAGAAGAGGTCGCGGCAAGCCAAGTTTGGTAGAAAGAGGATTGGACACTAGGTGCAGGATTTTGGCCCTTGGCTACCTGCTTTGTAGCAGTTCTTGAAGATCATGTGCATGGCAATGTAGGGGATAGCTGCGTGTATGGGCGAAGAGACATCAACACGTTCTGTGAGGGGGAGGGTTGTGCAAATCATTGCCGTATATATGGCACAATCAAGAAGTGCCAGAATGGGGGTTTCAAACTTGACTGTAATCACGAGCAAAAAAAAGAGCTTAATAGCTTCGCTCGTGGCTCCACATAACAGATGCGAGATATCCTATCAAGGGCGTTGTAAAACAGCCAGAACCAGCACGTGACATGAGTATGCTTGCTCTCGTCTATAGCGTGGCGGCGTCAAGCGGACCTCCCTCAGGCCTATAGAAGCCATGGGAATTAGCTTAGGCAAAAAGCCGCCGATCAAGGTTTCCAATACATCCCAACACGCATCAAGACGCCCATGGCAGTGGCACCAGCCCTTCTACTAAATACCGGGCTGCGAGTAAGCCAACGTCGCACGGTGAGCTGCTACCATGGCTAAAGACGACCCCCATATCATAATGCGGTCCATAGCATCTACCCATTGAAAAGACGGATCTTTGTCTGCTCCCTCCGCTCCCTCTGGTCGTTTTGTGCCTGGCTAAAAGTGTCTTGGTCGCGGCCTTACAAAAGAGGGCTCAGCCAACAGGCCAACGGCGTCCGAGTCTTTCTGCCCATGAAACAACAGCCGAAGCTTGTCTTGGTCGTCCAAAGCGGCATTCGGCTGCTCTTGAAGAACTGCAATCAATAGCGCGTCTTGGCTTAATAATACGTCTGACACATGTAAACCTTTGGCCTAGGCTGCTTTGGAACAGCTGTCAAGCTTGCTGCTCGGCCCTACAACCATGCCTCTCTTGGTAAGGCCTGTAAACGTATTGCCCTGGGTATTATTGGGTGCAAGCTTCGGGTGTATGACTATGCCATCACGTCTCGGACGTTATACGACGATAAAGATATTCAAATCAGTCTCGGACGTTATTTCTATACGACAATGGCCTTATCCTAAGCTTAGCGTTCTCTCACCGCTTACCGTATAGGGCTGCCCCGTTGCCCATTCACGCGTGCAAGATAGCCTCGTTGATGACCCGTTGCATGTTTGGACACGACACGTAGCAATGTTCGAAAACACAATGCCATCTTTGGTGAGAAAGGCGATGACTACTACGTCTATCGACTGCAACTGGGTTGCTGTTCGTCCGTTGCCTTGGACTAGCTAACCGCCTTTCGACAGGATGGAGTGCATATTATCAGCCTAGCTCGCGCCCGTGTCTCTTTGTATCCTGTTTTGTATATAGCTGCAGTTAGCAGTTAGCAGTTAGCATAGTCTTAACGTTGCAGCAAATGGCTGTGGCATGCTATATAAGGCCGGCCGGAGATTGACCAAATAAAGCCCATGAAAATGGTGCAAGCAGGCAGCTCTGCTGTCACGGCCGCAGGATCCTACGCACAAAGGCCAACACTCTGGAGCTTACAGCAGACTCCTCCTCGCCCCTGTCTAGTTGCGAGATTTTGACAGCAAGTCGGAGCCGATTGAGGAGCGGGATAACCGTTGTGTAGACGTTAGTCACTAAACGCAGGCTTCAGAGGAAGCACGGCACTATATGATAGTCGACAAAGAAATAGTAGCATTGGCTATAGCGGCAGCACTTTGGCATCAGCAGCTTACAGCCAGTCCGTGCTCTCCACTTTCAATTACATCAGCGTAGTCAGATTCGAAGAGTCATCGGCCGTCCCGTCATGATTGCAACATACCATCAACCACCCATTACCTTGTTGGATGGCACTGTATAGGCAAGATAGCTCCCATATATGGCCTAATCAAGTGTGTTTTCTCCCTGTCTTTCACTTTTTCTTTTTTTCTTTTTCTTCATGCAAAACTAAATAAAAAAACACCCCCAAAATGATCAACAAGAAGCAAGGACCCCAGGGAGAGGGAGGAGTCTAGCAGAATAATCCAGAACCCAGGTAAATAATAAAGAGAAACAAGAGTTCGATAGCAAAGAAACAAACACAAGACGGCGTGTAAGCAGGGGAGAGGGGCAAGGAGAGAGGAACTCCAGAAGAGGGGAGACGATAGAACCTCCTCCCTCACGTATACTCATAACGCATCTAGGCACCCTGGAATCAAACAGCTGCCCACCTACACGCCCCAGCACAGATCCGCTCTAAACACAGTCCTTTTTTTCATTCGAGTACGTAGACGTGGGACGTGTGCGAGTGTCTAAATCTACGCCTTGGACGCCGCAGGCACGGCAGCGGCCGTCGCCTTAGCAAGAGCCTTGTCCTTGCCGCCCCAGTAGTGGTAATCGATGTAGCGGTAGCCTTGGGTCAGCTGGGCACCCTCGTTGATGAAGTGGCAGCCGAAGAGCAGGAAGTTTCGCGGCTGCACGGCGAGAGCATAGCGCATGAAGACGCACGAGTAGATGACAAGCGCACCGGTCATCTGGCCAGAGATGCTATCGTAGGATAAAAGAGAGGGAATTAGCAACTGTCGGGATTACTTGGAATGAGGGGAGCATATGTGGGCTGGGTAGACGGGAAAACAGGCATATGGCTTTGGGTATGTAGGCAGTGGCTTCCGTCCGAGCGAGTCAGCAGCCAAGTCGAGCGCGGGTCAATCTGCCTAGCAGGATCCAAGACTGGGAGTTGGCAGGGCAGGGACTTGGCTGGGGCTAAGAGCATGTCGAGTCCCACAAGTCGCCATCCCACATTCAAGGCCGGCCATTCCAAGACGACGGATACCCGGCGTATCGGACTGGATCGGAAGCCACCTCCTTGTCTACCCATACTACGTGGCATTGCGAGGCGAGCGAGCGGGGGGATTTCACACATACAGCGAAGCATCCTTCTGGGTGTCAAGGACAGCAGCGACAGGAATACCAAAGTTGGAAACGGGACCCCAAAAATCTAAGATTGAGAAAGCAGAGAGTTAGTGAATGGAATGTGCCGTCGAGACCTTGTCCAAAAGCCGGCAACTGGATGTATGTATATGCTCATCAGCGCCATTGGCACCGTCTTTGCCATAGTTGCCGCCGTTGCCTTGCCCCGTTTGTAGCCCGCCGTGTTCTCCGTTCGTCCTGTGCGAGGGCAAGGACTGATGAACCTCCGGGATTCGCTCTTGTCCCGGGGTCGACTCTCTGCTACGATTGAGGATCCGCCTTGGCTGTGGGGGAAAGATCCATTGTTGGCGGACGCCCTACACATCGATCTCAATGGAAGACGGTTTGCCGGGCACCAAGCTCTATTTCTGCAGTGTGGGAAATCCCGTTGCCAGCACCCATTACCTCCTGTTGTCATTAGCCCGATAGCAAGGCTGTGTGTGCGTTGTCGAGTAAAAGCAAGTGAGCAGGCTTGGCAGCCAGCCAGCCACGTTAGGCGGACAAGAGAAAAAGAGCCTCAAACTTACGTGTCGAGCAGATGTAGTCCGAGACGGGGTTCGACCGGATCTTGGCGTTGATGGCCTTGATAAAAGCAGCCATAGTTGTGGTGTTGTTGTGGTCGGCGTATCGGGCGTTGCGGTGTCGGGGTGGCCCAGGGTGTTCAGTCGCTTGGTTGAGGACGATGAAGAGCACGGTGTTGAGGGTTAAGTGCGTGTCTGTGTTGTTGGTGAGTGAGCGAATGCGGAGATGGGATTTTCTATCTCAGTCTTTTTTTTCGGGCCCAAAAAAAGAACCAGAGCCAAGGATTAGGACGGACTTTGGCTGATAAGGAAAAGAGAGGAGAACAAGGAACGACGTCAGGTCTGCAGTATCAACTACTACTATAGCAAAAAATGGGTAGTATTCTGAATCTATTTGCTCTATCAAGCGTCTGCCACCTTCGGCATGTTTCGGGGGTTTTTCCTCACTTGATCTCACAATGTTCCAAGGTCGCAAGGCTGACTAACTAACCATCACATCACCCCCTCCAAAACCCGGCCTCCACAAAGCAGGCAGGCAGAGGAGCCACCTGGGCCAAGGCTTTCCGGTAAGCCTCCAAAAAAAAAGCCATACAAAGATAGCCACGAACCCGTTTTCATGCGGTTTCACAGCTATAGTTCGTGGCAACCAAGAAAACTTGACTCAGAACTGCCGTGAACAAGTCATTCTTTATCTTGTGAATACTCCAAGGGGCAACGCCAAGCGAGCAGTCCCAAAATTTGCAGCGCTTTTCGCTGCCTACTCTAGGCGGCCCTACACCCAGACGGCACGTGATTGGCTAGGGTTGGGGTATACAATGGCAGATGCACTGTATTTAATACATACATACATATATGCGGCCCGCACTGTCCAGATACGTGTGTTTCAGGGCACACCACAGTGCGTAGCTACCAGGATGTCAGTGGCATCTGTTCCTCATCAATCATCAACAACAAGCATACAATACACAAAGGCAGAAGCGGCGCTCATGAATGCAAGAATCGGCTGTTTGCCCGTCTCTCCAAAAACGATGCGGTCCCAGTCTCACGCAAGATAGCGGTACGTTGCTGGCTCTGTGTCCTCGATACGCTCAAGATAGTCTCGGGCCAAAAGATCTTCAATACGCTTCTTGACTTGAGCAATGTCGGGGGTGAATCGGTGTGCCATCTGCTTGATGATTTCCGAGACAAGCGGTGCATGTGCCAGCTCTTTTCGTTGTCTAGAGAACAGCAAACGGTTAGTCAATATGCATACTTGTATAGGAACTCGAGTAAACGGGCATCGGAGGTAATGCTTACTTCATAATGCGTACAATGGCCGCGTCAATAAAGTAAGCGCGGCTCAGGTCGTTCTTCAATTCGGTGACCTTGCGCTCTGAATCGGTCTCAACCTTTGCCGTGGCCGTGACGACGGGCGCTTTGATGCGCACGTTTTTACTGACAAACGCCATGTTGAATGAAAATTTGTCGCTCGGCTTAATGCTTTTCGTAGCTGGATCTTTTAGGAGCATGCGGCATTTGGGGGCGGCTGAAAGAGATAGAAGCGTGCGTACAAGATCTGAGTGCGGGATGCTGGTTTGCTCGGAAATCTCTTCAAATGTGCGCGTCTGGCCGTGTGGTATGTCGTTGAACAGATCAAGTACAATCATGCCATACACCGGGACATGTAGTTCGTAGCGCCGCTCACGACCTAAATGACCAGACTTCCCAGGAATGGCCGGGAACGTACAGGTGATATCGGCCTCTCCTAGCGCACCAACCCATGAGAGAGTGCGTCCGCTGTGTTGACTCAGATAGAACTGGTTCAGTTTTTCAATGGTGGGCCTGATGCTGGCTGGCCAGTTGCAGGTGATCAATTTATCCTCCTTCCCCACGCGTTTAGTCTGTCCAAGGATATCAGCTGGCCATGCGCCGTGAGTCAAGATGGCTACACTCATCTCGATATCCGACGGGCTCTCTGAAAGCGCAATAGACTCGCGGTACTTCGTAGTGAGGCCCTGTGACAAATCCAGATCGTGGAACATGCTTTCAAACTTGGACGTGTAATTATTTCCAAACTCGTGCTTCATACGAGATATCATGAGCTGTTCAATATCACTGATCTCCGACTTTCTGCAGAGAAGGCGACGGGCCAGATGCTTTTGGTAGTACCGCTCAAACAGATCCTTCTGATCAATGTATCTGATGATCTTGATCATCTGATCTAGCAGAGTCTCGATCTCGGGCTCCTCCTTGCCGCGTATGCCTTTGCGGAAGTTCTCGTCAATGTACAGCGACACAAACTCGGAAGAGCGCTGGAATCTGTTGATGAGGTCCATGAGCCCCTTGCTGACAGCATTATCAATGTGAGCCTTGCCATCACAGCATCGCATGACAATTTCAGAAAACTGCCGCTCGAGCTCAAGAACCTGACTAACCCACATCATTGCTGCGGCTGTCTGCTGTGCTGCAGCGGTTAGCGACTGCTGCTTAGTCTCCGAGGCCGCGACTCCATCATCTGCCCCAGGCTTTGGTGGAGGAGGCGCGGAAAAGTCAGTCTCATTCAGTGTCTTTTCAATAGCCTTGCCCATGTCGACGATCTTCTCTTTTAAGGCCTTGTTGAATTGGGGGGCCTTGGGATCTATGCGACTCTCCAACTCATAAAGCTGGCGAATCTCATCGAAGCGGCCGTTGTCGATCATGGCCTGTAGGCCACTAGACTCCAGGTTGACAAAGTGGACCAAGGGCTTGCGAATTAATGAGTCATGAAGCACACTGATAACAAATGGCAGCGTAGATTCATATAGATACGTATTGTATCGTTCGATTTCATCGTCAATATGCTTGTTGCATTGCGCAATCCAACTTAGCGTAGTGCCCCCGTCAACAAGAAGTTGGCACTGCTCTTGGTAAAATTCTTGTGCGTTTCTAACGAGCTCAGGCACTAGGCTCAGGGTGTAAAGATCCGGCGAGTCTTTCCTATGTTCGTCTTCAACATGGCTGTTGAGTATGCAAGCACATGACTTTAGCAACAGGCGATCAGCGGCCCGACCGCTGCGTTCCATGGAAACCTGATCTACAATGATTCGGACGAGGACTTCGAGAGCTGACCTGCTGCCTTCCCCGGTTGATAGAAGGATGTGATCGCGGAAGAGTGCCATAGTAGCGTCGTAAATAGATGGCTTTTGATGTTGTTCGATGTAACTGCGGTCAAGATACATGCAGATGTCGGCAATCATATTCGTAGCTGTGCCATAGGATGACCACAAGTCCTTCAGAAGCGCCATGAAGGCTTTGCCGATCTGGTAGCGCTCATTCTCCGAGTGCATGTCACCGAGCAAGTAGGAGCTTTCAACTAACTTGAGCTGCGCGGAAAGGGGCGGGGAAATCTCTTGTTGCAGCCACTCGGTCTCAAGACTGCGGATTTGCTCGTACAAAAATTCGCCTTGGCCCTTGATGGCCAGGTTATAAGCAGCTCTGTATAGCTGCTCGAATACTAGTTGTGATGATTGGCGTCTATGAATGCAGAGGATTGCCGATCGAAGAACGCTCCAAAGATGGTCGGGGGTAGTCTCGGTGGCTAACCGACGGGGGCCGCTCAATGATACCTGAAGAGGGGGCGTTAGCCAGGCTCAGTCGTGAGAGACCCAACGCAGCATATGGCACTACACGGACTATAGGTTACAAGCAGCACTCACCTTGATTGACCCTGGGGGTCTAATTCTGGTTTGGCCGCCACTACGACCGCCGGCCAGACGTCCAGACATCATGCTGTGCGGATTTTTGGCAAGGAGGCGAGCGGGAGATCCGGAGGTTGGTGGGATTAATACAATGGAAGACGAAGTAGGGGGAAGGGGAAGGAATGCTAGGTCGACAGCAGCAAGGTGAAAGGACGTAGTAATAATAATGACGTCAACAGTGAGGGGTCCAAGGAAAGCCGGCGAAACGAAGCCTGTGGAGCGAGCAGGGTACAAGACTAGCACAGTTGGGGAGAAACCAGCGACCCCAAGACAGGGCGAAGAGCAGAGTCGCGTTCAACTGCTGTTCTAGAAGAGTCGCAATCGGGAGAAAATACAGTCGCTAACTAGTCAGCTGGGTAGCTTGAAACCTAGAAATACCAGAAGCACAGTTACCGGGTTTAGCGGTGGGATGTATCGGCCTTGAAGCTGAGGCAGCTGATGAGAAACAATATAGCGATGAGGGATAGACTAATGGGGAGAAAAAGCGAGAGGTATAATAGCAGTTGGCGGGTGATAAAGAGACCAGGTGAAGGAACAACGTAGCAGAGCGCAACACTTTGACACTGCACTGCCTAACAAAGCCGAGAACGAAAGCCGGGCAAGTAGAAGGGAAATGACGATGGTGCTATGTGGTGAACGATGAGGTGCTTGAATACGAAGAGGAATAGCATTATTTGGCACGAGTACTGTACAACTTATTTTATATTGAAACCCAGGTCTAAACAGGATAGAGCAGGCAGGCTACTGGTGTATGTCAAATAGCTGTTATCGATAAGGCGTACATGGTCGATAGATTAGTAATCTATCGATAAGGGTTCAAAATATCAGCAACCCCAGTCTTAGGTCGGAGGCTTGCCCGGCGTCTTCGTCTGTAACCTGACCTCACTTTAACACAGCAACACCTGGATTGTCTCTCCGGTGTACATCTTGTTCTTCTCCGTTATTTCCGTGGTCTAGTATTCTCATGGCTTCTTTGATGCGCCCTATTCTGCGCTTCGCGCTCCCTCGCGCCCCCCCAGCGATGCGTCTGGCAGGGGCGGCGTTCTCTCCAGCTCCCATGTGTGTTGGCTCAGTTCGGATCGGGTCTATGAAGTACTCGTCTAGCTCTAACTCGTCTTCGCCATCATCACCATCACAATCACCTCCTAATGTTCCTGCACCATCTTCACCGTCTCCACCGCCCGAGATAAGCCCAGAAGCTAGTCAAGTACTGCAGCGAAAGCTCCAGGAACCCCATTACCAGCTCTCCTTCACATGTGTTCCGTGCGACCATCGCTCTACGCATGTTGTGTCTAAGCAAGGATACCATCATGGCTCAGTCCTTATTGCCTGCCCCAACTGCAACAACCGGCACGTGATTAGCGACCACTTGAACATCTTTGGCGATAGGCAAGTTACAGTAGAGCAATTGATGCAAGAAAAGGGTGAGGTGGTTAGGAAAGGGGTGGTGGACGCCAATGGCGACGTTGAGTTTTTCGGCGAGGAGAAACACTGAGCATGGGGGTAGCAAAACCCGGCAGTCGGAGGAGTCGTGCTCGGCGGTAGCGGTGTACGATAGACATGAATGGCAGGTGTAATTCCAAGCCGGCTCAGCACTGGCACCATATAAAGTGCATTCATCATCAGCTTAAATCGATTTTCTATAAACACAAAAACACCGGCCTATATAGAACGCCACACCATCCAGGGTCGGAGCAACCCTCCACAAAGACAAAGGAAACGATACAGTGACACAGTTGTGCCAGACTCGACTCTTACTTGTACTAGAAATCCACCGTCTCGTCCTCCCCATTGTTTCTCTCTTTTTACCAGCCCTTGTAGCTTTGGCGCATCGTTTTATGGTCCTGTCCTCTCTGCTGTCTCTTAATCTTCTTGCGCTCAAACTTCTTGCGCTTATCACGTCCGTACTTCTCCGGCATTGAGACCGCCTCGATCTTGCGCTTGGCTTGTCTCTGTATTCTACGTGCACGCACTTCAGCGCGCACTTCCAGAAGCGTGCGGGTGTACTCGGCAATACCAACACGCTTCTTCAGTAGGTCCATGAGGATCTGTGCCCGCGTGCGCACGCCCTCGTGCTTGGCCTTGAAGACCTCGTCGATGCTGAAGGGCGCGGCGATGTTGGGGTCGGTCAAGTGGTGCAGCGGAAGCATGACTGTCTTGAGGTACTGCGGCAATGCCGCAGGAGCCACGCGGCGACAGAGGGTCTCTAGGACTTCCATGGCAGCCACCTTGGGGTGCATGGCCAGGGGGCGTGGGGCTGTGCCGCGACGGAGAACAAATGACAACTTCTTGAAGAGGAAGAGGAGGTTGAAGGACTTGGTGTCTAGGCTGTCGTTTTCGTCTTCGGGCTCTTCCTGGAGCTGAGCTGCTGACACAATGGGCTCAGGCTCATTCTCAGCCTCGAGCTCAGCCGTATCAGCATCCTCTTCCATCTGCTCCGCAAAGTCCTCATTTTCTTCAGCCTCACCTGGCTCCCCACATCCCCCTCCTTCTTCCTCGGCCCTGGCATGGGCGCCATCCACCTGTGCCAGGTGCTGGCCTAGGAAAATCAACATCTGACCGGCCTCGGAGGCCAGCTCCTCTTCCATTTCTCTGGTAGTGAGAATACGCATGGCAAGGCGGGCGAACTGCTCGATATCCTCCTTGCCCAACTGCAAGCCATACGAGCCGTTGAGGACCTCTGAGTCGGCACGGCGGTTTGCTGCAAAATCCATCAGATACGTACTAATCAGCCGAGCAGCATTAAGCTTGACAGCGTGCTCGGGGTGTACCATCCAACGACTAATGCCCTCCCAGAGGGCTGCACAGGCAGGAGAAAGCAGCGTTTGCGGTACGCGGGTAGTTAGGATGCGAACAACATCAATCACCACATTAGACAAGTCAGCATCCGATGCTTCGCTAGTAGCGTCCGAGGGCAAGTTGTCGGCTACAAGCTTCAGCACTAGCTTTAGGTCCTTTTTGTTTTCAGACGCGGTTGGGGCAGCATCAAAGTACAGGCCCATTGTCTTGAGGGCCAAGGAAAATACACTCCTGTTTTCAATGTTTGATGCCCAGTTACTTATCAGCCTGAGGAAGGTTGAGGTGCTTTCGGTATTGGCGCGGCGGAAGATTTGCTTGACTAGCTCAACTGCAGCAAGGCGACACTTCTCTGAGTCGTCGTTCGCAACGACCATAACAAGCGGCAGAAAGCATGTGCCGGCAACCTCCTGCACAAAATCATCGGCAGACTTTTGCAGGAGAAGGTGCATAATCTCCATTACTGATATCCGGCCGCCTTCACGCTCATACTGCAGATTCGACACGATGAAGTTTATCTGCTTGGTCCAGCGGGCCTTTTTCTGCGGGTAGTCTCGTAGGAACTGGAAGAATGCGCCACGGGCCAAGTCGCGCGTGTCCTTGTCCTCGTTGGTAATCATGATAGTGCCGACATAGTCCAGAGTGTCGTAGACAGCGGCTGTCTCAATCTTGCGATCCAACACCGCGCGCAAAAAGTTGAAGGTTACGTGGCGATACAGCGTATTAGTCAAGTCGTCCTTGAGCTTCTCCGCCAATACGTCGATTGCGGCGGGACGGACCTCGATGTCGGGGCGATCTCGTAGCACAATAGACAGGAACTTCAGGGCAGCCTGGGCGGCATCAGTGGTCGTCGAGTGCGACTGCGAAATGGTCTTGGTCGCTTCCTTGACGGCGACCTTGTACACGCCAGAAGCATTGGGGGTTGAAAAGGGCACCTTCGAGATGGTCACGAGGAACTTGAACACGGCAATCTTGACCTCCTCCTCGCCGTCAACGATCGAGTCACCGAGGATAGGGATAAAGCCCGCCAGGTTAGTCGAGTTGCGAAGACTGTCGAAGCGCTTGGTCACAGCACGCAGCAAATCAATGGCAAAACGCGTTAGCTTGTACGTGTGTCTTGAGGTGGCAGCACGATCGCTCTTCTTAGCGCCCTTGACAATCAAATAGCGGCGAAGCTTGGCGTCGATCTTGGGTTGTTTTTCCACTTTTTGGCTGCGATAAACCTCCTTGATGACCTCGTAGCAGAAAATTAGACTATCGCGGCTTTCGGCAGCGGGGTTTTGGATTAAGCCAGCTGAGATGCGCGCCAGCAAAGCATCGATCTTACGCACAATCTTAAGATCGACCTTTTGCAAAAGCATCTGTTGCATAGGGGCTACCAAATCAGACAGATGGGTGATGGAAGCCGATTTGGAAATCAGCTCCATAGAGTCTTGACTCTTGCTAGATTTGATCTCTTTCATAGTTGTAGTGTAGCCATCGGCATCCTTCTCCTGACCAATGACACCGAAAATGTCGTCCATGATGATGGTGACCATGGTAGACAAGCAATAGTCAAGGCTGCCCTGGCCAAACTCGGGAATAGTGGCAAGGAGAAGCGAATGCATAGTGTATGAGAGAACGTGCAACTGGTAGCCGCGTTGCAGTGCACCCTTAAGCTCGTTGAGAATAAAGCCAAAGTACTTGGATCCCAGTACCACGGCAATCTTGACGAGAGTATCACGGGCCATTTCACGAGACTCCCATGCCTTGGAGCGTAGAATGTGGCAGATATCTGTTAGGACCGAAGCCAGGCGCGAGCTCATCTCCGACTCTGGCAGAATAACAAGCAGCCTAACGATAATCACACCAACAGGCACACGATACGAAACCTCACTCTCATCCTTTTCGTGCAGGTGCTTCATCATGGGCGGCAGGAAGTTGTTGATGATATCACCGTTGAGCTTCTCCTGCTCGGGGATTGTCAGTTGAAGACGTTGGGTATGCGTGTTCTGAGTCTCGGCTTCAGCCTTGGTTTCGGAAGTTGTGTCAGTCTCCATTTCCAAGACAGCATTGGTGTCTGCCGCACTATTCACATCGCTTTTACTGCCAACACTGACAGCCAGCCGCTGCTTCCACGCTACCATCAGTGAATTGGCAAAACGGCCCATCAAGCGGATGTTTTGTTTTTGGAAATCAGGCTTGCTCTCGATGTAGCCGATGTAACGCAGTAGGATCGACCGGTAGTGACGGAACTCGAGAGAGAGCGCTAGGTCAGACAACACTGTAGTGGCATTAGAGCCCATGGCCGGGTCTAGACCCTCGCTGCGACCAAAGATGAAGTGCTCAAGTAGCGGGATAAAGAACATGCTTAGATTGGCACTGCTAATCTCGCACTCAGCATTGGCCGCGCGGAGAATATCAAAAGCCTCTAGCTGCTTTGCCGCCGAGGGACTAAGAATGTTAAAGAAGAAGACAGGCTCAGAAGCATCTTCCTCCATTTTACGCAGGCCCTTCATGTCGGAAATCGGTCCCCACTCAGGGATATGAACCAGCATGTGTCCCATGACACGCAGACACTCGCGACGGACGGTTTCAGCAGGCTCACGAGCACCGCTGTACATGGCTGGCAGCACAATATCGCCGAGTTCGACCTCATATGGTAGCCTAGCCTCGGGGTCCTTCACTCCAGCTACTTCCTCAACGAAACGACGCAGACCGTCAGCAGAGTTGGAGGACAAAATACCGTACTCCTCATCAAACTTGAGAAAGAAAACAAGATTGTGCAAAATAGGCAGCCACTGCTGAGGCGTCATAGGAACATCTCTGGCATTGTAAATGGCGCTGTACGCAGCCAGGCGGCGGTCGTATGCCGGTTCGTCTGACAGGCCATCAGCATAGGCGTTCAACTCGGTGCACAAATGGGAAGACTCCGCCAGTGATTTGTCGTGCTTAGCTAGAACAGCAAGTACACGACACAAGGAGTCGCGGTTCTCGCGATCCTTAAAGTAGCTAAACAGACTTGCCAGAGCGTCGCGAATCTTGGTCGAGAGCTCTGAGGAGTCAACCAAGCGCGGGCCCTCAATGGCAACAAAATTCTCAAGCACCAGCAAGATCTTTCCCTTTGTGCGGGGATTGACTTTGCGTGGAGGTTGGCCTAGCAAGCGGGTAGAGATGTCTAGCACAGAGCGGACGTTTTGCCTGGCATCAACATAGGGCGATATTTCGACAATAGTGTCCACGCAAGCCTCGAGCAGCTCGTGGGACGAAGCAGCAGCCTCCAAGACAATAGTGATATGGTCTAGGATGCTGTTCATGTTGGTCTCCAGCAGCTCTGTTCTTACCAACTCATTGAACTCTGACTCCGCTGCGGGCAGCTCAATGATCTTGACCAGATTGCGGACAACACGCAGTGAAAACACCTTGACATCATCCTTGGCCTTTTCCACAGCTAGAATAGCCATCATCTTGGGCAACAGCTGCGCATCAATAGCCATGAACATGGCTGCCTTAGGTAGTGTCGACCATGTAGCCACTAGCTGCAGCACATTTGACACACCCTGAGCGGATTCAATGGGCAGCTTCTCTAGGCGGGGCGTGATTAATTCTGCCACCATAGGCGCGGCATACGCAGTCCACTCAAACATGGATGCATTACGGAATAATGAGTTAAGGCACTTGAGACCAGAAGTACGGGCGGACCGTAGTAGGGAGTTGTTACTCGCCTGTTCTTCGAGCTCCTCAACGTCCTGGTCTTCCTCGGCAATACCGCGCAGACGACGCACACAGAAGAACAGGCAATAGAGAACAGAATTAGCCAGAGTCTCGGTATACGGCAGCACGCTACTGCCCAGCTCGGAAATAAGCGACGAGGCCATGTTGAGGAAACCGAACATTTGGCGAACAGGGATGATTTCCTGGTCTACAATCTCGGTCTTGAGCTGGCCGTTTCCGTCAAGGACCTTCACACCTCGCAAGGCTCCAAGGGAAATCTCAATAAAGGCGCCAAGATCGGTTACGCTGAGATTGCGGAGAACAGCCAAACGAGTAGCCTGGAGGCCGTGCCGACCGCTAGCAATGCCCTTTTTGGAGATTGTACGGCCGTATAGCAGACGCAGCAGAACAGGCATCAACTCAGCCCGATGGCCCGGCTGGATCTCCTGCTCACCCTGAAGCATGAGCGTCAGCTCGTTCTTAAACTTGGAATCGTCAAGGAGCGTTTCCAGCCGCTCGGCATACGGCTTAACGCCGTCCTGCTTCCAGGTCAGAATGCCCTTGAGAGCCAGGCGCTGGATGTCGACGTCACCATTCTCCAGCAAGCTAAGAA
Organism: Ceratocystis smalleyi; assembly: GCA_003449175.1. Classification (NCBI taxonomy): domain Eukaryota; kingdom Fungi; phylum Ascomycota; class Sordariomycetes; order Microascales; family Ceratocystidaceae; genus Ceratocystis; species Ceratocystis smalleyi. The sequence goes on from NETT01000274.1 coordinate 24,684, forward strand.
GCGCATCATACACCTTTTTATGCTGGAAAAGCACACACGGGTTGATGAATTGCTCAATGACCTTTAGCATGGCCTTGCGATCGGACAGCGACCAGCTTTTTTGCACTTGGTGATCGGTTTCTTCGGCCATGTTCTTAGCTGCCTCTTCATCGTTCACAGACCACGAGAGGAAGTGCGGAATAAAGAGGCGGGATTTAGATTCCGCTATCAGAGGCACTGCGGCAAATGCTTTGAGAGCGCGGCCACGGGCCTGATCACAATAGTCCTCAACAATACTTTGCTTCTCGTCAAAAGCCGCCAGGAGCTTGCCCACAGCATCGCTCACTGTCTCGAAAACCTTGGTCGAGACAACCTTAGTCTTGTCAATATTCGTACATTCAAAGTCTGTCATGTAGCGCCTGCCATATTCGGTGGTCTGAGTCGCGCACCCGGTCCACCTCGGCGAAGGGACCGTGAGCCAGTCAAATGCCAGAGCAGACACGTGCTCCTCGCCAACTTTGCTCTCAGCTACCTTCTGGATAGCCTCGATGGCATAGTCCCAGACCGGTGCAAGCTTGACAGTGAGCATGCCAAACAGGAAGGAAACCACGGCCTTTTGCAACCATGGCACTTCGATACTAGCAAAACTTATGCCCAACTTGCGCATAAGCATGCCGATATGGCGCGTGCTAGCAAGTTCAAGAGGAGTGTGTTCAATGCCGACCATAGTGTCGACACATTCATGAATCTCCTGGCCCTGAGCCTTGAACATGACCCTCAGGAGGAGCAAACTACTGTAGCGCAATTCGTGTGACGGAGAAGCGAGATTAGCCACCAACGGCATGACAGCAGCCTCAATATCAATGGGTGACTCGGATGCGCGCTCAATCTTTTCGGGACTAGGCTCCTGGGCAGCGAGATGTTGCTCATACGACAACATAGACTCCAGGAACCCAATCGAGCGGCCAAATCGGGGCAGTGCTGCACGGAGCAACGGTTGCAAAGAAGCATCTACACTACCAGCACCACGAACCATCCGTAGATAGGCGTGGAAGCCGCGGCTGACGATAAAGTGGACTTCGTCTGATTCCAGAGTCGTTGTTGGCCGTAATGACAGCTTAAGCTTGCGCAGCATCAGCTCGGCAATGCGCGCATTCGTCGAAGGGTGCACATTGCAAGACTCGAGCACGTGGAGCAGAGAAGCGTACTTGGGCAAACACTTGTCCCTCCACGTCCGGGGGTCCTTATCATAGGCGCCTCGTTCAGGAAAGGGATAAATTTCAAGCTTTTCAAACTTGTTGACAATCTGAGCTTGCCAGCCTTGGGGAATGCTGAAGCCTTCCTTGTCGGTCGGGGATGAAATGACGTTGAGTTCATGGAGGCGAGGGAGGAGAAGACACAGAAGCTCTTCATTATCAAGATCGGCATAGCAAGTAGCAATGAAGCTGTAAGAGGATAGAATAGCGGAGGTATTCGGTTAGCAAGACTTTATGTACACGGGAGAGGAGCAGGAAGCATGGTAGGGGATAGATGAGACTGTTTGGGTTGGGGTTTTTTTTTTTTTTTACCTTTGGAAATGGTTCAGGAACAGACTCTTGAAGCGTACACTATCCAACTCAGCAAACAGCGAGCAGAATTGGATATACCATCGTGTAAATGGGTCACGGTTCAGGATGTTGGTAAAGGGCGTGATGGAGGTAATGAGAGAGTCGATAGGCGCCAACTGCCACATGAGGGCAATGTTGAACATGACGTAGTTCCAGAAAGGCGCATGTTCATCCTCTGAGATAGCGATAGTCGGCGATGTTTTAGAAATTGTTTCCAGGGCCCGGACCATGGATTTCACCAGGGGCGCCCAGTCACTGATCCTTGATCCCTTGCGCACACCCATAAGTGTGCCGTATACTCTGATTATGGGTAGCAGACGCCATGGGACAGACGCATCTTTCTGGTTCTCGATCTGGGCGTTGCCATATTCGCATATCGCAGACACGGTCTCAGCCATGGCAGCGGCATTAGAGTGGTGCATAACGCTGGTGGTCACGCCACAGACAACTTCGGTCCAAACGCACTCGTCTATGAGAGCAAACTCATCATGAGGAATAGAGCGTAGGAGAGAGACTATCACAGCAGCGCCGTTCGAATGAATAGTCTCACTATTGCCCTTGCAGGCTTCGGCAAACATGGTCATTAGGCCGTCCTTGAAGAGCAGAAACTGGCGCTCGCCACGCTGGGCATACAGGTCTTTCCGTACATGTTGAGCAAACTTTTGGAGTGACGATTCTCGCGTTGACGGCGACGCAGCTTTCTTGACCAGAAAGCTGAGAGCCTCTGCCGCAAAGCGTGCAATATGAGGGGGGACCTTGGTCTTGCCAATCAGTGGCGACAGCGCATCGTAGGTAGGGCGCATGTCGGGGACGATCAGTTTAGACAAGTACTTGAACAGAAAAGCTAGAGCGCCAAATGTCCATTCGATCACGTCAACATCCTGTGGCTGGCTGGCTACGCCAACAATTAGCTCTAGTGACTGAGAGTAGTATTTTTCAAATCGGACGCCCAGGTCATGGGCAAAGGATATGAGGAGGTCGAGCAGCGGCTCGAGACTCTCCTTGTCGTTAGCGGAGATGTGCTTCGACAGCAGCCCGAAGATACGATCTTCGAAATGTAGAATCTGAACAAGCGTCTCGCACAGCGGCATGGCCTCGCGGCGGAACGAAACAAAGCTCCGAGAGATGTTCATCTCACTCCATTTGTGCAGGGCAGTGCTGAAGTACGAGACCTCAGCAGCATCATCGTCGGCATCGAGATCGTAGCGGCGAACTTTTTTGATAGGGTCGAGAGAGTGAAGCTTGGAGATTTTGGAGGTGAAGGACTCCCAGCGATGGTTTTTCTGATGAGGCGTCGAAGACTTTGCCTTTTTCTTGAGAATGCGTCCAGAGGGCGGCGGCATGATGGATGTAGTCTGAGTGATGATGGTATTTGTAGGTGTATATGCGGGGAGTGTGCAGTTGGCTGCAGGAGGGCCAAGTGGGTAATGCGCTGAGTTGCAACAATCACGCCCAAGATGCCATTCGTTTTGATGTCTGTTTGTCTAGCTGTATGGCTTTGGCGATAATGTTGCTTCAGAGTTTTCCTCTTGTCTACCCGCTTGATCGCCTGTCCTTCATAAATCTTTGCCTGGGGGTTTTTTTTTTTTTATCTATTGATAGAGCCCCACACCATAGGAGCAAAGTCTGGGAAATTTTTGTCGGCTAATTCATGGCTCAACTGATAAGGCGGCGATAGTCTTATCGATAAGGTCCTTCCGGGTGAACAGGTCTTATCCGACCAATCAGATAGCAGTCGCATCTTCGCTATGAAAGGCAGCTGGGCTACGTTACTAGAAAATAGGACCTTGGGATGGATTGTTTTTCCCTTCGCTGCCTCAACAAGAAGCGTTGTATTGCACGTTTAACAAGCAGCCATAGCAACCCGATTGCCACTATCGCAGAGTTCGCAGACACCTGTTTATCCGCAATGGCCTCTCCCAAGATGTATGTCCTCCAGGCCCCTCTTTTGCCTTACGGCAGTTTGCCCACAGCTAATGTAATGCCTTCTCTAGCATCGTCGTCGGGAGCCCGAATGGCAAGCTAGGCCCCATCGTCGCTAAGCTCGTAGCCTTGCACTCCAAGAATAACTTTTCGTGTGCTATTGTGACCGGTGACCTGTTTGCCTCTGAAGACGACGACGAAGTTGTCAGAGACGTGATCGCAGGCCATATCCGATTCCCACTCTCAACGTACTTTACCCTTGGCACCAAACGACTCCCTCCCAGTATCCAACAACGGGTAGACAATGACGAAGACATTTGCGAAAACCTGATATTCCTAGGCTCGCGAGGCGTCATTACTACCGTCGACAAGGTTCGCATCGTGGCGCTTGGCGGACGGCTGGATGCTTCTCTCGAGGGCGCAGAAGTCAAACGGACTGATGCTGTTTTCTCGCGTGGCGATGCTGCTGCTCTGCGTGGCGCTGGCACTGCAGACATTCTCCTTACCAGCTCGTGGCCCTTTGGCGTGCAAAGCCTGTCAAAAATACCAGCTTCCGAAGCCGACAAAGCATTGGGGACTGTTGACGGCGGTGCAGCTCGCAACTCGGGCTTCCGCGAGATCTCGGATCTCTGCACGGTGCTGAAGCCTAGCTATCACTTTACTTCTAGTGCAGGCGAATGCTTCTACGAGCGTGAGCCCTTTCTACACGCCTCTGACGATGTTTCTCTGCCGCCAAAGTTTACACGGTTCATTTCAATGGCCCCATTCGGCAACGCGGCCAAGGCAAAAGCCCTGTATGCGTTCACACTGAACACATCCTCGACAGATGTTCCCGAGGGCACCACTGCCAGCCCATTTCAGGACAGATCCAAACCCAAGCACCCAAAGGAAGGGTTCACCCGCTTTGCAAATTCCGACCACAGCGACGACCGGCGCAAAAAGCGCCGTACGCGTGCTCCGTCGCCCCCGCCCGGCCCCGATCGCTGCTACTTTTGTCTTTCAAATCCCAATTTTGAGACACACATGTGTGCCAGTATCGGGAACGAATCCTATCTTGAGACTGCCAAGGGCCCCATACCAACTGCCGATACCTTTGCAAAAAACGGCATTGGCTTCCCCTGCCATTTTCTGATAGTGCCGCTGTCGCATGCACCTACGGTAGCCGGGATGGGTCCGGTAGATGACCCTGAGGGCGACTCTGTGCGGACGTTCACAGAAATGACGCGCTTCCGAAAGGCCCTTGAAAACATGGTGACTGCCAAGTCTCACGACAATCTTGGGCTTGTGACATGGGAGATTAACCGCGCACGAAACATCCACGTCCATTGGCAGTGCCTCGCGGCGCCAAAAGACCTCATTGCGAAGGGTTTGATTGAGGCTGGCTTCCGTGTTGAGGCCGAGAACCTGAAGTTCCCGCCGTTCAAGGCCCAGGACCTCTCGCTGGCAGAGCAGGCAGAGGCAGGCGACTACTTCCGGATATGGATTACCAGTAATGGAGGTGCAGATGGCGAAGGGGCTGTCTCTACCAGGAGCCTGGTCATGCCTCTAAGTGCTGATTCGCGCTTTGACTTGCAGTTTGGCCGACGAGTCATGTGCAAGCTTCTCGGCTTGGAGGATCGGACGAGGTGGCAGGACTGTGCGCAATCAACGGAAGAAGAGACCTTGGATGTGGAGAGATTTCAGGCAGCATTCAAGCCTTGGGATTTTGCTGCGGAGGGAGAGGAGTAGGCCAGAGGCCATGCTTGAGATGGCACGAATCAGGCTTACGGACGTGATGAATTGTGTTTGCATTGAAGCTCCGTGTAATCCGGCGTTCTCGGGGGAAGGCAACTAGCTTGCTTGCGGACTCTAAAATGCACACCTTTGGGTCTTTTATTCGAGCGTCATCTGGCAGTGAGGTCCACGAGACGATGGTTTCTTTGCGTTGAAAATGTACCCAGCTTGCTTGCATGTTTATACGGGAGGAGCGGCGAACACCCATGAAGAGCACCAGCACCAGCACCAGCACCAGCACCGTCTAGCGCCACCAGCACTACCAGCACCACCACCGTCTAACCCTATTACTTCGTTACAAACCCTAGATCATGCCCTTGAGGCCAAGCTGGCTTTGGTACAGCGGCCAAAAATAGTGCAAGTCCTGTGTGAAACAACAATTTTCCCTCCAGAGTAACTAATTAGCACAAACAAAGCCTGACCCTTTTTCCATTCCTTTCACAATCCTTTCTGCTCTTAAATTGTTCGTCAACCTGGGGGAAAGGTGTCTTCATTATTCACACATTGCCTAAGCTGGCCTCTTTTTTCTCCCGTTTATTCCTTTGCCTTCTTTGCTTATTCTTCTCCTTCCCTATAGTGCTCCTCTTGAACCTTGGAGTGTTGGAGAGTCCATCCAGTTAGCACCCTCTCCTCCGGCCGTCCCTTTACTTGTGGCCTTTTGCCTTTACCATCGAGCGCATGCGACTATGAAATTCTCATCCGTCTGTGTTGGCCTTCTGGCGCTGCTGTCGCCAGTGGCGGCTGTGTGGAGCAAAGAAGGTATGTCCTATGAGCGGCTAGTGGCAGCTTGCACCCCATCTCCTGGCAACAATCGGCCTGTTAACCTATTCCTTGGCTTGTAGATCGCGAAATCTTCCGTGTTCGCGCCGAAATCCAGTCTGCCGAGGGCGCCGATGTCACCTTCTACTCCTACATGGGAATTGAACCCAATGCCACTCCGGATGAAATCAAGAAGGGCTACCGCAAGATGGCCCGCATGCTACACCCCGACAAAGTGCGCCAGCGCCTCCTTGCCGAGAAGAAGGCTGCCGCCGCCCAGAACAAGAAAGACGGCAAGCCCGCCAAGATCGAGCAGCCGACCCGCAGCGAGATCAACAAGGCTGTCAAAATCGCCTCTCAGAAGCAGGGCCGTCTGACTGTCGTCAACGACATTCTGCGTGGCCCTGGCCGTGACCGCTATGACCATTATCTGGCCAATGGTTTCCCGCTGTGGAAGGGCACTGATTACTACTACAATCGCTACCGCCCTGGTCTTGGCACCGTGCTGACTGGCTTCTTCATTGTCGTTGGTGGCGGGTTCCATTACCTGGCCCTGTACATGAGCTGGAAGCGCCAGCGCGAGTTCGTCGAACGCTACGTCAAGTTTGCCCGTGATACCGCTTGGGGTGATGTCGCCACCCGTCCCGTTGAACCTGTTGCCCCTGCCCAGCCCGAAGAGCCCGAGGCTAACGCTGCCCCGATCCCGAGAAACCGTCGTGAGAGGCGCTTCATGGAAAAGCAAGAGAAGAACGAGGGCAAGAAGCCTGCCCCCAAGCGCAGGTCTGCGAAGCCTGCTGCTGCTACCGTGGGAGGCGACGAAGAAGAAGAGGAAGTCGAGACCGGCCCTGTTGGTGCCCGCAGACGTGTTGTGGCTGAGAACGGCAGAATCCTGGTTGTCGATTCTCTGGGCGACGTGTATCTTGAGGAACAGGATGAAGAAGGCAACGTTAACATGTTCCTACTAGATGTAAGCTGCAAATATCCATACACACCTGCTTTAGAGATACCCCGTTACTAACAATGCTCTGCTACTTAGCCCGAAGAGCTCCTGCCTCCTACCTGGAAGAGCACCGCCGTTGTCCGTGTCCCGGCGTGGTTCTTGGGCACCATTACATCCCGCATCGGCTTAGGTGGCAGCAAGTCCAATGCTTCCGCCTCGACCAAGGCCGGCTCTGAGAACGCCGACAACGGCCTATCGTCAGACGAGCCGCAGAACACGCCCGACTCTGGCTCTGACTTTGAAATGGTTGACAAGTCAGTTGATGATCTCAGCAACACCAAATCGTCAGGAGTGCAGAGCGAGGGCGGCGCGAAAAAACGCAAGGCTAACAAGAAGCGGTGATTTTGCCCAAGCAACGCAGCATGGCGATGTTGAGTGCTGGCCTAAGCCGCGGGAAGCAGAGAGCGGAGCCGTTCTTGGCGGATTAGATATTTAGCATCTGTAAACCTAATGCGGCTATTCTAAGTGTTATTATTCTACGGTAGTGTGGGTATCTTCACATGTCGAACTGGGCATGTTAAATACTATGACGTCATTTGAGTACAGCTCGAAAAAGGCAAGATTCTAAGCTCTGATATAATGATAAGGGCAGAAAGCAAAGCGAAATGCAACAAGACAAAAACAACCAAAACAAGAAAACGCAGACGAGAGTCCAGCATTAGAGCAGAGCGAGAGATCCCCCGACCAAAACCCTTGTTATTTTATGTACGTAGTAGATGCATAAGTACAGTACAGAACAGCAGCCCATGACAATGGGATGCTGTGTTGGATGGCCGGACTGACAAGTATGAGGCCATTAGATGCAAGACTAGATATCGCAAAAGGATATGTGCGTCCATGATGACCAAAACCCAAAACAGCAAAACAAACACATGGGGAGGGAGGGGAGGGGGG
>NETT01000275.1:0-32604 GCA_003449175.1 Ceratocystis smalleyi
GGGGGGGGGAAGCGACAACCACGCAGCCAATCAATGCTAGAAACCTGTGCTACGGCGACAGGGTCGGTAGTATGGCTTTGCTTGGTTCGAAGGCCTTTTTTCCTGGGCTCGACGATAAGGTTGAGCTCTGTTACCTTGAGATGTTGTGGTGTAGATTCCTCATCATGTCTTTGGCTGTGCGAGTATGAAAGCAGTGTCAAAGAAGATGTGAAGTGAAGTTGGAAGGGAGATGGAAAGATCAAGAAGAAATTTTCACTTGATAAAAATTCTACCGGCCGTGAAATACAACAGGAAGGAAGCTTTTCCGTTTGTCTTATTTTCGGGCGAGGAAGTTACCCTTGGCTTTATTGTAGGACATGAGTGAGTGCATGCCTAGCTTTACTAGCAACATTCAGCAAGTACCTATCCAGGCTGTGGCTTCGAAACGTCCTGTTGACGGTAGAGAGCTATCCATGACAGCTATTGATCCTCGTGATTTACAGGCACAAGACTTGCAGTGGCCAAAAGGACAGGCTTGGGCGAGCTGCAGAATGATGCTGACATAGGATTGACCTTGGATGCAAGCTTTCCTTGTGCGACAAATGAACCCATTGTTAGAGTCACTAAAAAAAGCCCTTATTCGTGGCATTAACCAGAGATGGCGTCTGGAGCCAAGTACCGATATCTCGCCTGCTTGCTTGCAACATAAATCGCAACTAGTATGCGTCAGACACCTCAAATGCAACCATGGGCTTGTTCACATTATTCACAGGCAGCAGCTAGCCGCCAGCAACTCGTGGAATATGCGCCCAACTAGGGTGATAGCTGGCGTTGCTTGTAAGTGTGCGCACTGATCTATGAGGGCTGTAGCATCCTCCCTCCCTTTAAAGCCAGATATTTCTCGTCGGTATTAAATGAGAAAATTAGCTATGCATTTATCGACTGGCCTGCCATGCCTCATCTCTAGTCTCTTGTTCTCAGCTACTTCAATGATGCGCCATCAGTCTTGTTTCCAACCAACGATGGAGCCACAAGAAAACATGAGGAGAGTGGCGTGTGCATGGCATACCCAGAAAAGAGCAGCAAGTAATAAAATATAGAGAAAAAAAAGGGAAGAAAAGACGGCGAACGACAAGAGCAGTGCGAGTGCGGTAGGACCAGAAAAGACCTAGCACGTGGCTAGACAGCAAACAGCACTATGGCAGGGAGAAGAGGGCAGGCAGGGCTATGGCCAGAGTACAGAGCCCAGTCAGTCTTGGGGAGGCACCCATTGCCAATCGCATGTTTGCGTGGGCCTGAGTTGCACAGTCTCGGGCTCGGTCTCAGTCTCAGCCAATTGGTCATGTTCCGCACGCAGGCGGCGTAGTGCGGTACTGTTTCAGTCAATACAAAGACTTTTTTCTTTTTCATTTTACCTGTGGTTTGTTTTCCCGCTAGATAGCGCTTACAACAATCCCAATACACATACACCGACACTTGCCGTGCTCGAATCAAGCCGTCTCTAGTCAACGAGGTCTTGTCCTTCCTTGTTTGACCATTGCATACACAGTGCTTCATTTTGCCCATGTGGCCCTAGCTGGGCAGGGCATAATGCAATGCTGAAGACGGAGGCTGTGAGGACAAGCAAGTACAGAGAAACCAGGAAACAACCACGAACGAATACACACGGACAAAAACACACAGAAAAGGTCGTAAGGACAAGAAGACGGACAAGAGGCAGGGGGCGTAAGAGAGAAAGAGGGATGGGATAGTTTGCACCGCCCATATGGAGAATAGCTCGCATGACATTCAAGAGTTGGCATGGAGGCGGAGATTTGCAGATAGGACCGCAATATGAGCTCGTGTAGCGCACTGATCGCCAGTGGGTGCTGGGCGAATGGTGTTGGAATAGATTACTCTGACGTCTGTTGAGAAAGCAGTACTGCTAAGGGTTATCCTATCGACAGCTAACCCTAATATCTATTATTATTATATTATGTCATTTAGACGCTGCCTGTACTTGGCTGAGAAATGTTTCATGGCCAGCACCAGCCTATTACTATTACTTCGCCTTCGGTTATCTATAATGCAAACCAGGTTAGCTCCTTCCCAATCACCCCACTTCCTAACTTAAACTCAAGGCTTCTCTCCCTCGGCGGAGTCCTCGGCTTCGTTTGGATCCGCTTTCTTGTGTCAGTAACTAGCTAATCTCGGTCTTCGTCTCTGTATGGGGAGAGAGACCTTTCGACAGGCTACCGTATGTCTGTACCAAACCTTTAAATGAAGAGGAAAGGAAAAAGTGCGCAGCTTTGGCCAGGGCCCAGGCCAAGCGCCCTAAGAATTATGGACAAAACAGCCCCACTGACCACCCGGTGGCCGATTCGGCTGGCAGTGCGCATTGAGAGTAACGAAGCAGGTGAGAAAAAGAAAAGCAAAAGTCACAGAACAAGTAACGTCTTGTTGATGGAGGGACGCCGCACGCGCCAGCCCGTGTCGTGTCCCGGGTAGTGGAGCTGGAGGACAAGAATGAAATTAAGAAAGAGCCCGTGCAACTTTGTGGGCCTTTGTGTGGATGATAGTATCCCGTGGGTGGTGTCGTAGGTGTTGTGCCGTAGATTGCGAATGCTGTCTCGTACTTCCTGTCATGTGTCCTTTCGTCTATGCTGGCCCGCGAGAAAGAAAGACGGACAGAGGGGAGTAAGCTTGCTCCCGCAGAGCTAAAGCTGAAATGGGAACGGGGCTAGCCGTCTTGCGAAGCGGTAGAAGGAAAAAGAATCAAAAGACGCATTGTATTCTTGGGGGATACCGGTCCCAGTGCGCCTCTCCAACTGTGGCCAGCACCCGTTGCTAGAGACTTCTGGAGAGGGATGCGGTAATTGAGTTGGCCCGTCCTTGTTGCATATCGTCGTCCGTTCATTAGGGCTTGGAAGCCTTGGAAGATGATGGAGTTATCCCCTAATAAAGCCCTAATTGCTAGTCCACACTACACGTAAAGGGAATAGAGCCAGCGTTGCCAGAAATGTTATTGGGGGCACGGACTATGGCCGCGACACACGGACGTTCTGGCTAGTGGTCAGCATCTCTTCATTCCCAAATTTACTAATCTTGCTGTACTAGTGTCTATGACCCAGACTATGGCATAGACTTGACAATACGATAGCGGGAGAGGGAGGAGTCACGCAGTCTAGACCGCCAGGGCTTGGTATACTACTAAATAAGAGGCCGCTAACAATATCATATCTATGTATTATGCACTAAGAGGTGGGGGGGAGTACCACTACCCATCTTCCGTCCCCGACGCAATTCACCAGACCCGCGGCAGTTGTGATGGCATCCTGTCCGTTTTCTTCTTTGGCGTCAAGAGTGTTACAATGTCGTTTACTATTGGCCATGTGGGCTTTCTCGAGCTACTGGCATTAGTCGGATTTCCCGTCGTCGCACTGCCCTCTGTTACCGAGTTTGGGTCAATGTGTGAGGCTGGGAAAATCCCCCGCTTCCCCTTGGAGTTTGTTCCGCTCCAACACCAGTGGTCGCGCGACACAAACGCAATGTTGCTGATCACTTCGCCCTTGTCGAACTTGAGCCAGTTGTCCTCGGGTTTGCTTCGCTGCACAAATTTCCATCGCGCAACGGCTTGAATTGTACCCGGCCTATTTTGGATTTGGTCTGATGAAGGTGGCTCAAGGCGGACTACGTCAAACAGGAAGGAGGCATAGCGGCCGTCGTGGTATCCCATGCACCATTCGCCCTCGTACTTCTCTGGAAAGTATATTGCAACGATGCGAGCACCTTCTGCCATTTCAAATACTGGCGTATGGTCGTTGAGTATTTTCATGCCGTATATCTTCCTGATAGTTGCCTTGCAGATTGCAGTCGGCATGTTACTGATCTCTTCTGCTTTTCCAGCAATCAAGGACATGGTCTGGGGACCCTTGATGTGTAGATCGTAGTTGTTTCTAAACTCCTCAGGGATAATTTGCGATTGAATGATTCTTAGCTTGTCAATAGTCGGGAAGGGTCGGGGGTGTCGAGACAGGTGGTCGAGGAGGTCTTTCTGAGTAAAGAAAATTGTGGCATCACTCTCTTCGACAGTGTAGCCCAATTTCACACAAACCAAGCATGCGTAGAACTGTTCGTCGCTGCGGTATGTCGCAACATGGCTCTTTTGCATCAGACGAAGCCGGAACCCTAAGTCGCCGAGAGTGAAGTTGCCGCGATCTATGCTTGCGTGTTAGTAGATGGACCGAAGTTGGCATGGTGCTTTACAGTGTACTTGCCGTCAAGATTGTGGTCATATTTTACCTCTTTGTAGTCAAGCTCAAACTTACAGTGTGTGCACTTGGCTACTTCATGAGGACCCGCGTGAGTTTGTTTGAGAACTAGAGTGGTGCTGTCTTCGCCATAAAGAACAGATTCTGCCCCTCTGCAAAAGCCCCTATAGATCTTGAATGAAGAATCTTTGGTGATATGCATCCGATGGTGGGCTCTTGGATTGGACTTGGTTAGAGTAGACGAAGAGCCTGGTTGAATGTGGCTTTTGTCTTCCACATGAATCAAACCATCACAATACTGTGTCGTTGAAGGGTTACTTATAGGCATTGGGAATGCCGGGAAGCTGCCCGAATTTCTAGCGGGTGGTGCTGTGTTGCTAGGATGGTTCGCTATGGGGCTGTGATGGTTTGAGTTGCTGGCACTTGAATGCTGTGAATCATGTTGCACTGGGGACAAGTGTCGGTAAGGAAAAGTTTTCGGTAGAAGATCTTGCTGGGGAGATTCGTGTTCGGGGACATTAGCAGAAGAGACTTGAACCCACGACAAGGCGGTAGCCCCAGATGTGGAGTCGGCAGAAGCCGCCCTACCCTGAGCTATAGAGATGGGAGATGCTGCAGTTTCTTGATTGTAGATATATGGAGCCTGATCTGGACTACGAGCATTGATTGCCGGATGAGGCTGCATGGGAGTAGCCAGTGTGGAGCCCAGCTCAGGCCCTGGGTTGTGAGTTTTCGGTAAATCAGACAATGATGGAGAGTGAGAGAGTTCAGCAGACGGCTGGCCGTCTGTAGGGCGGGACGCATCGAGAGCCGGCGAGGCCTCCTTAGCGCCTGGTTCTTGTCCTGCACCAGGCTTTGAACCAATCTCCCACGGGTTTCCCAAGGGCGGTTGAGGAGGCGCCGGTGCTTGCTGACGATGCGATATTTGTGGTTGGGGTATGGCCTGCCGGTAGGGTGCCATATCCAGAGACTTTTGATAGTGAATGCCTATGGTATCTAGTTTGGAAGCTGGCGGGGCCGATATTTGGTGTGAATCAGAGGCAGCTTCATTCTGGAGATGTGACGACGGTTTAGACGGGCTGTTTGTGCCGGTTTTGTCATCGGCCATGAATACTCCCAGGTGTGGGAAAGCGGCCATGGGTCCGTTTTCATTTGACGAGCCGCCATGCATGGACATGGGCCTGCCAACTAGTGGTTCTATGCGCATGCACACCAATATATCGAGGATCTTAGGAGCTGCTTTCCTCGAGGCTTTCTGGAGCTCAGTAAATTTATCAACCTTGAAGTCATTTGGGTCAATGTAGTCGTCAAATTCCCAAAGCAGTTCGTTGAGACCAGTGCGGAAGGTGGTGATATTTTCTGGTACAAAGTTAGAGAAGGTGCCTCACATATTTTTGCGTCGTGCAGTAGGATTAGGAGAGTTCTCACTGTTTGCCTTGACGGCATCGACAAAGCTAGCACCAAACTCGTCGGCGTGGCGTTGGCACTGCGGCTCGATGCGTTCCAAGGCCTTCCTGCCCTCCTTGACTAGACTTTGGGCAGCCTTTGCCATTTCTGGGTGATCACTACCCGCAGCATCAAGTGCAGTGCAGCCCTTGCTAACGATATCACGAAAAGGCGCGAGGATAAGATCGTCTAGCTGATTCATGGCGACAGTGATTGGGATTGATGAGCCCCTGATTTACTGGCGTTATCGTTGTGTGGGATTGTAAAATTGAGGCGGAAGTTCGTAGAAGGGGCCTGCCAGGCCAAGATGTGATACGGATAGTGGCTGAAGAAAGATAGTAGTTTGAGAGAGGATTGTCCAGGTCCAGGGGAAGACAGTTTTGGTGCTCTCCAAAAAGGATGCTGAAGATGGTTGACGAGCGTAAAATGAGTAAAAAAGGGAAATAGAGATAAGGGCGAAGACCCGGACGGTTGAACAGAAAAGGCATGCAGGAACTGGTACAAAGAATACTTGGGCAGTCTTATGTATCGGGCAACACTGACTATGCGAGCAAATCGCAGATTAGAGGGGCCACAGCGACTGGTTGTTCAGTCTGAGGAGCTTCTTCTGTCTTCCGCCCTCATAGCCCCATGTCCTGTCCCACGCGGGGTGAGAGCCTGGCAACGCTACAGGCCAGTATAGTGCGCGCGCGGCCTGAATGCTGCTCTTGATGCTTAGCGTTGCCTTCCGTAGGAGTGCTGCTGCCAGTGCTACTGCCCTGTGTCCTTCATATCCTTGTACTCGAGCGCGAAGGCGCAGACAGGCATATCCACAGCACAGCACGGCACGGCACAGCACAGCACAAGAGACGGGACTCTTCTTTTTTATCCGTCTTCTTAGTGTGAGCTGTCCTGGGACTACTGGTCTGAACATGTCCGTCTATCAGCTGCATAGGCTTGTACATTGCTGTACACCGTATGCCCCAACAGTCAGGTCAGGACGGCTGCCTATATCTGTATCAAAGCCCCGCATCATGTAAACACTCCGCTATCCTAGCATGACGTAGCCAATAGCAGGGCTTGTGCTGGTGCTTGTATGCATGGTCTATTCTACACCCTGTGTTAATGGTCGAGAAGGCTTAAATCAGCACGAGTAGGGGGGGATACCTAAGAAATCGGGCGTTGCATGCGGAGGCTTCGCAGAGATAAGGCTCGCTATCTTTTACAGTTTTGCATTATACCTTGCAAGACTAGCTTCATCCAATCCACAGACACAGGAGGTCTCTCCTGAAATGACATATCTCAAGCTCCGTGCTGGTGTTGGGCTGCTGGACTGTGGGGTGGGCTCTCGTGATGCATACTCGCTCCTTGGTAGCTGCTTGTCAAGCTTAGGGGACGAACAGTGTTAGTCAGCTTCAAGTGCTAGCATCTGGCTAGTATCTTTCTTGACGGCTAGACAGTAGGCGTAAGATATATTCAAATCAAAATCTTGGCGGCTAGAACTGGGAAATGCCTAACCCATGATCCCTAGCTGGCTGCTAGATAGCCAGCCTGTTCGCCACCCTCAATCGACGTAGTATTAGCCGAGTATTAGCCGAGACTGTCGCTGATGGACGAGACTGTGGCTTGCCGTCTCACGAGCGAGTACCAGCTACTACGAAGAGGCCTAGAAGCTCTGCTCATCGACACGCTCTCTATGGGCGTTGGAATTTCAGCCACTCCAAATTCCGCGCACGTCTAGCCCCGGACTTTACTGCTGACAGTCTCCAGAGTTGTATCACTGAAACTTTCCCCAGCCCTGGGGTTTTAAGACAATTAATGATTTGGTCATAGCTAGCTAGCTACCTTGACATGTCCTGTGGGGCGCAGCTAGCCATGGGCAGGCCGGCGGCTCCAGCTTACCAACGCTTATTGAGCTTGCTTCAACAATACAAGCACGGCGACACTTGTTCTATCCGCCGTCGTCAAAATAACCAGAACTGCACCCCTAGCCTTCTTCCTAGTTGTCGCGCCGCTTACAGTCGATTGCAACCATCTTGGAACTATGGCCAACCCCGAAAAGCAAACCCTTATTGACTTGGAGGATGACGAGAAAAAGCCTGCCTCGTCGCCACAGGACCAGAAGTCTCCCATGTGCCGCGGGCCGCCGTTGTTGAAAATCCCTATTATCATGCACCTGCGTGGCCAGAGACTGATTCTAGCGTCTGCTTCCCCCCGCCGCCGCGCTCTTCTCAGCCAGGTGAATGTGACCGCTTGGCAGCTTAATACAATGCCAAAGCTTCGTGAAACCACAGGACCAGGCTGCTAACGTCTACATTGATATCCAAATAGGTTGGTCTCACGGGCCTTGAGATCCGGCCATCGTCGAAGCCCGAAAACATTGATAAGTCGACACATACTGCGCATGAATACGTTACGGCCACGGCCACCCAAAAGGCACTCGATGTCTACCAAACTGTTATTTCCGAGGGCGAGGCAGACTCGAGTCTGGCTGATCCCGCAGTTCTAATTGCTGCTGACACCATTGTTGTCTCACGCGATGGACGCATCATTGAGAAGCCACGTAACGAGGCCGATCACATCCGCATGCTCAAGCTGCTGCGAGACACCGAGTTCCATTCCGTGCTGACTAGCGTCTGCGTGATAGCACCCCGCGAGGATGCCCAACACCCCGGCTACGAAATCGAGACGCACACCGAGGAGACCAAAGTGTGGTTTGCACCGGAAGATGACGGGCTTCCCGACGATGTGATTGCGGCTTACGTTAAGACTGGCGAGGGCGTGGATAAGGCTGGTGGCTATGCTATTCAGGGCATGGGTGGCATGATTCTAGTAGACAAGGTGGACGGAAGTGTTGACAACGTCGTGGGTCTACCGGTGCGACGAGTGCTGGCTATGGCAGAAAAGGTGATTTTCAAGCAGGGCCACCGCTCAGACGATGAGGAAGAGGAATAGCTGGCGCACGGTTCATAAGCATTTTCCACAGACGCCACCAGGTTGAGTGGTGTGGGAGGATATGCATCTTGGTGTCTAGCAAAAAGACATGCTGTACTTCGCGTTTCCCCATCTAGGCTGCTAATGTCTGGCACACGTGCAAGCTGTCCACAAAGCTTTGATGACAACACAGGGCAATGTTTATTCCGACCCCTACATTAACAGCAATACAAACGGCACCACAATTACCCTGCGTATTACGCCTTGTATGCTGCTTCACGCTGAAAGTGCTGTAGTACATTGCGAAAGAGCCCGTACCAAGTATTTGATAAGAGCCATCCATAGTCATAATGGTGGGATCTATCCAAGAATATCCCCAAGCACAGCTAAATATTGTGGGGCTCAGCTTCGCCGTCTTGCTGCATAACCCCGATAAGGCCCCTTAACAGCAGTACTAGCCCCTTGTGCATAACACAAGCTTAAACACCATTCGCATCGTGGTATCAACTTGGCTTTGGTGAGCTCTACAACAAGGCCGTTTTCTCTCCACAACTCCCCCAGACCCCTCTTCTCCCAAGTACACTAGAACCAGGGAGCGACGCATTGGGTACTTGATCCTTGAAAAGTTCGCTTTGCGTCA
This sequence comes from Ceratocystis smalleyi, assembly GCA_003449175.1. Taxonomy (NCBI): domain Eukaryota; kingdom Fungi; phylum Ascomycota; class Sordariomycetes; order Microascales; family Ceratocystidaceae; genus Ceratocystis; species Ceratocystis smalleyi. The sequence goes on from NETT01000275.1 coordinate 9,229, forward strand.
GAGGCTTTGATCTGCTGGCGTTTGCTTCCTACCCTAAAAAGCTCAACCTCTCCTTCCTCTCTTCTTTTCGACCTCCCCTTGGCCAGTGAGCTAGACGGTGTCCTCCTGCCCAGCGCCCTTGCCCAGACCCCCAATCCCCTTCGGCGGATCTTTCCATCCTTTGACGCAGTGAGCTTGCCAGTAATTGATTGGTGTAAAGCTGGGGGTGCCATCATGTTGTCATCGTCGCCGTCGCCGTCGTCGCCATCCCTATCCAGGCTTTCATCAGCCTTTCTATCCACACTCTCCTGTTTGCCAAGACTCATGTCCGGGATATCAAGATCCCCGCTGGCCTCGCCCCCTTCCCTGCTGCGTGTCTCTATTCTTTGGGTCTCGTTGACTATGACCGCAGCCAATGCTTTCAAAGAGCTCAGTGACGATGTACTCCACTTGCTCCCTGAAGCTGGAGATGACTTTGCCATTGATAATCCCCGAGGCCTCTTGGCCCCGCTGCTAATCACGCGTGTGCCCGGTACTCCTGGGCAAATTGCTGCGCAACGGCACTTTATTGATTTCTTTTCGCAAAGCTTACCAAAGTGGGATATTGGTATTCACAATACCACTAGTAAAACCCCAGCTACCGGTGATGAGGAAATTCCCTTTGTCAACTTGTTCTTCACCAGAGACCCACCATGGGCCTCGAACGGCGATGTAGGCAGACTTACTCTTGTGGCGCACTATGACAGCAAGCCTACGCCCAAGGGTTTTATTGGCGCTACAGACAGCGCGGCCCCATGTGCTATGCTCATGCACGCGGCGCGGAGTATTGACCAGGCCTTGACTGATAAATGGGACGCCATGGAAGCCAGTGGCGAAGCGGGCATGGATCAAGAGCGTGGCGTTCAGATTTTGCTCCTTGATGGTGAAGAGGCCTGGGTTAACTGGACAGACGAGGATTCGCTGTACGGGTCAAGGTAAGTTGTATATTGTGCGCCGCCCACTTGAAGCATCATATGGCAACCAGCTAACTACTACTGTGCCTTGTAAAGAGCTTTGGCAGAAGACTGGGAGTCGGAGGTTTACCCCGCCATGTCTACATTTCGTAACCGTTTAAGTTCTATTGATCTTTTTTTGTTACTAGATCTTCTGGGCTCTCCTAATCCCAGTGTGCCGTCGTACTTTGTAACAACGCATTGGGCATATCATAATATGGCAATGCTCGAAAAGCGTCTGCGGAATCTTGGCAAGCTAGAGTCCACTGTGACTGCGCCTTTCCTGCCAGAGATCGACAAGGCTGCCGGAGACTTCAGATACCCAAGTGGCATTTCTGACGACCACCTGCCTTTTATGAACCGTGGAGTTCCGATTCTTCATGTCATCCCGTCAGTCTTTCCAAGTGTTTGGCATAAGCTTGAAGATGATGGCAAGCATCTTGACATTGCCGTATGCCACGACTGGGCTAAAATTGTGACTGCTTTTGTCATTGAGTGGATGGAACTAGAGGATTACATAGTTTTAGCAAGAAAGGGTGAATCTGGAAGTTCTTCCAAGGTACGGAGAGATGGGGGCAGCCAGGAGGGAGGTGGAGACGTACACGGCCAATACGCCTCGGCCAGGTCGGAACTATGATGGCGGTCTAGCCATGATCAAGAGACGGGGGAAGCCTGCGTCATCTGGTCTGCACGCAAACTGATACAAAGACAGTAAAAATACGACCACGGAACGAATATATGAATATGGATACGCATCCACGGGTTTGGTATTCCGAGCATCACATTGAAAGGGAGAATATGAAGGATGGGTGGCTTCTGAGATATTGATATGCGCATATATGTATAGATCGCAGCTTTGCGCTTACCTCGCATGTTCCCATTGTTCTGCATAGACATAGTCTTCACTGTCTCTACATGTTTTGGTCTGCTGAAGTACAATTTCACATGCCGTCTTTACTACGTGCTCGCTAAATTTCGGGTTGGCAGTCTTAGGCGCCACGAGCAGCTCCTTCCACTGCGCCACACTTTAGCAGCGCCACACTCTGAGCTTATAGCTGTCCTTCTGGGATCAGCAACTCGACCTTGTGGCTCAGGAACAATTACGACGCATTGCACTTTGAAGATAGCTGGCTAGAGAGACGTTTTGGCTTTGGGCTATTGTTTATCTTCTCCGCCTATTCTCCTCATTTCCTCGTCTTCTTACCTTTGTTGTGTTCAGCGCCTCTAGTGGGAATTCAATTGCTAGTGTCGACAGTTCCAACCAAACGCACCACTATTGAAAAATTCAAGCTTCAAGAAGCTCTCGCGATATCTTGTCTCAACACGTCATTGCACTTTTTCTACCTGTATCTGATCCTATATCAGAGCGACTGACACTCTACGGCTGCCACCATGAGATTGATCCAGTCTCTCTCGACCTTGCTGCTGGCAGTAGGCGCTGTTAACGCAGCCACGTGGGATTTCAAGGACGGCAGTGTTAAGATCAAACCTAAGAAGGGCGAGGTTGTCAGCCAAAGGTATACCCATGCTTTTCTATTCCGTGGCCATCAGTGGTTCAGAGACGAGCGTCCTGCTTTTTCGCTCTAAAGCATAGTAAGAAATCCCAGGATAATGGCATAGGGCTAACCACTTTCTTTTCATCCTACAGCTTCACCTCTTCTAAGCCGTCGTCCCTGACCCTTGATGTCACGTCTGCCGATAATATCATCGTCTCGCTGTCTCCTTCTCTTAATGGCAAGGTGCTGAAGCCCCACCAAGTCATGCTCATGCTCCGCGACACCGACTCTGGTCTTGAAGCGCCTTTTGGATTTGCTGTGCGCGAGAGCGGCAAGAGTGTCGCCAAGCTTGTACGTTCCAAGGAAAATAATGACCGAGGGGCTACCTACCAATTGGCCTCCGGGTGCTTGGCTTTCGCCAATATCCAGAAATACACCCATAGATACGATTCTAACGTTTTCTTTTTGCGCTACTGATAGACCTTCAGGGATATTCCCACGCCTCTACAAAAGGCTTCCAAGCTCGAAGCCCGCCTTATCCTTGGTTCCTTTGGCTCCGAAACCCCGTTAAACAAGCCCATTTTCTCCATTGCCCCAAAGCCAGATGATAAAACCCCCTTCGAGGCTCCCAGCCGCTACGAGAAGAAGCCCGAAATTCATCACATCTTCCGCCCCGATCCCCAGAGCCCACCCAAGGCTGTTTCTCTCGTCTTTACGCTGTCGGTCGTCACCGCTCTTCCTATCCTCTTTGGCTCTGTAAGATTGCCCTTTCTAAAGTTCATTCTCCAAAACATCAACTTTCGTTGCTAATTCTTCCCATTGTAGTGGATCGGTCTGGGTGCCAATCTGTGCCACCTTAAGAAGGCCCTCTCATCATTCGCTGCTATCCCGCACATCGTCTTCTTTGGCTCAATCGTTGCCATGGAGGGAATCTTCTTCATGTACTACAGTGCGTGGAACCTCTTCCAGGTTCTGCCCTTAATGGCTATCCTTAGTGCGACTGCTGTTCTCAGTGGCTCCCGTGCTCTAGGTGAGGTTCAGGCACGGAGACTTGCTGGTGAACGGTAGAGGCTTGTCGTTTGTAATACGAAATGTACTTTTGAACCAATGGGGGGAGGAGTCAGGGTGCCGGCAACCGCGAATACACAGAACATTAGATAGTCGCCTGTACCAGCATCGGAGGCCGGCGTGTTTTTTACCATCATAAATAAATCTACAGCCATGTCATACGTTATATGGTTCTAGCTAGTAGTATATGTTAGATGTTGCTGGTCAATACTACTAAGCCACGACTTAAATCGTAAATATCACAGCAAATACGCTTCCTTGGTCGTGGATTCAAAGATTCAAAAGTCCACGGGACTCCCATGTCTGATGTCACAGAACTTGTCCCTTCTAATGCCAGAACAGCTAATAGTAATTTGATTTCCTAGTATAATGTTAATCTTCAATATCATCATCGCTCAATACAAGCTTCTCTACTAGCGGCATATTTTCTGCCTCAAGTCTGGTGGTTGAACTTTTTTGCTTAATCGCCTTGCGCTTCTTGTGTGGCAACACCTCATCTGTGGGCTTGTCTGTAGCCCATTGCTCGCCTGCATTTTCAACGTCGGGGTCCTCATCATCTTCACCCAAGCCTTCTTCTGATTGCCCGCTAATGCCGTAGAAGCACACAATCTTTTCGATATCCTTGAGGTGCAGCGCAGACATGGACGCGCTATGCGCTGGGCTGTTCTTCTTTCCACGCAGAATAGCAGCCATGGCAGGGAGTCGCTCGAGCACCATTTCTTTGCGTCCCGCATTGCCTAGGGACAACAAGGGTGCGGACTCTCCACTAGGGGGGGACGTAGATTTCTGAGCTGCTGAAAGAGCAGTTTTGCATGGGATTTCTGCGTTTCCACGACGAAAGATATCGGCCCCCGCAGTGACATAATGTTGGGGCATATATCCATCGCTTTGTAGGAGCTTTGAGGACCATGCATCAATTAGCCCCTCAATTTCCTCACGTGTTCGCCAAAGCTTAATGCTTGTCGGATAGAACATTTTAAAGGTATCAGAGCTGCCACGGCTAGGATGCTGTTGACGTTTAACGGGGCACGGAAGGCCGTGGAGAAGACCGCGCACGGCAACTTGAAAAGCCATTTCGTCTTGGCGAAGAATGTAACTGCCGGTATCTCGATTCGAAAGTCCGAGATACGACCCACGTCCACCAAAAAAGGCGTCCCATGATGGGCAAAGAAGGTCCGAGTCAGACAGTGCATCAATGCAGGCATTAACGTGGCCTATAGACGTCGGCAGGTCTTCACTATAGCTCGTCTGCTCGCAGGAAAGCGGGTAGTTCTCATGTAGCGCAGATACAAATGTGCTTGTATCTGTTCCAATTTCGTCAATCAGAGTCTCTACATTCACCAACAAAGCCTTTGGACGCGAATGTCGAGCTAGGAATGGAGGAAGCTTTTCGGCAGGATTGTCCTGTAGACCATCTTCCTCCCTCTTGTTATACACAACCTTACCTACAGCGTGAAAAATACCAAGACTAGACTCACGCTGAGATATTTGCTCCAGGGTGGTCTCCTCCGCCCTTGTTAGACATACATTACGCATAGCCTTTTTCGGCTTCGAGAAGGGCACGCGAGAACCCCAATCGCCATCTTGGTCGCCCTTCAGGCAGAGGAATTCCAACGACGAAACAGCACTCCGAATATCGCCGATCTCACCTAGCCGTTTCAGGACAAGCGGCCCGGGTGTGCGCTTTCTTCCAGATTTTCGAGCTTCCTTAAGAACAACCAATTCCAAAGCCTTGGTCAAGATCGAGGGTGCAATAGCGTTAAATTCAATCACCGTAGCACCAGGATGCCTCAGTATATCAGGTCCTAGAAGTCTGTGGGCTGTAAAACTATCAGCCGAAGCTGATGTTGTCGTGAGCAGGGTTTCTGATACAATCATGACAATGGGAACAATAGGCTGCTTGACTCTTTTGTTGGCAAACATAGCCAATGTGGGTACGTTTGATGTCAAGAATTCGACAAGAGCATTTCTAAAAGAAGTCAAAACCGTTGATGAGCGGGTATACGTATTGGGGAATTCCTCAATCAAGATGATGCGCCGTGTCTTGTCATCATGATTGAATTCATCTAGTGTCGAAGGCATGGCTTCAGGTGCATCTGTATCAAGACTACCAAAGGTGCCACCAACACCGATGAATGACTCGAATTGCCTAGACGCAGACAAAGTGCTACCAAAAAGACCGCCAGTAGGGTTTTTCCACTCTAATATTTCGAAGCCCAGGCTTTGGGCCAACAGTTTGACTGTTGTTGTTTTTCCTGTGCCTGCAGCTCCTTTGAGCAATAAAATGCGCTGTCGCGTTAGTCCGCCTAGGACATCCGAGAGCCACCGCCGCACATCGGATACTTTTTTCTTGTGTACTGCTAACTCGTCCAGATTTGTTGGTCCAAACTGCTCCGACCATGGCCTTATATCGTCATGATCGGCTTTTTTGGCTGCCAGACCCGGGGCGCTCGGCCGTAAAAACATGTTTCGTGGCTTCGAGCCAGACGCAGCAAAGGGCTGCGATGATTGCGATGAGACAAGCGACGGGGTTGGCGTGGGGATAGATATTCTAGTCGATTTAGTTCCGGTGGTCGTTTGGAATCTTTTTTGAGCTCGTTGGCCTACTAAAGAAGAGGCACTTATAGTAGTTGTTCTATCATCGTCGTCAGAAATCAAGTCAGTTATGTCGTCAGCTGAAGGTATATTTCGGGGCCGCTGAGCAAGGGAAATCCTGGCGGCCTGGGAAGCTTTTTGATTTTGGGCTTGTCGTGAGAAGATGGATATAAGGTCCCCGGACAAGCTTTTGTCCTCTACTTTTGGCTTCTTTTGCACATGAGAGCGGGAAGGGTTCGAACTCCAAGAGGAATCAGCCATGTTCTTCTTCTAAGATTGAGAGCAAGTTAGCAGGCCATAGGGGGCATAGGATCGGCAATGTTAATGTGGTGTGCCTTACGTTCAGACGGGATCCATTCTTGGAAAGGCTGGAAGTGCTTGTAGCCGATCTAGTCTTGAGCATCGATGTGTCCGCAGTATGAGAAGCGTCTGTGACATCATCGCCTTCGTCGTCTGAGTCGATGACCCGTTTGCGTCGCCTGGTTATTGGCGCCATAATCGTAGTGGTCGACCGACCTTATAAAGGGCGGTTCTTTTCAAAGAGGTTGATGTCGTCGCGACCAAATGTGAGATGGCCCGGGTATTTACCCTATCTCTACGTCCCTCTTCGCCAAACACGCAGCCAACAAAAAGCAGCTTCGAGACGAGGTTTGATGGTGAAGGCTCAAAAGGCAGATAGGAGGGAGAATCAGTTAGGGGGATGCATAGAAGAAAATGATGGCTCAAAAATGAGGACAAAAATTTTCAGTCCCATATTGAACAGAAAAAGGGCAGGAGGTAAGCTAAGATGAGGGTTCCTTCCTTATTATGTTGTGAGCCTATACCAATGTCCGTCCCATGACATGACGCTGGAATTGTACTGGAGAGCTTGGAGGACCATTTTAGGCAAGCGCGCGTTGTTAGGATGGGTGAGCTTAATAAGCTCAATTAGGTATACCCCTAACCTTAGGGTTGCAATATCGATTGCAACAAAATTCAATTTACTTTTCTGAGAATAACCTAGAATCAAGCCTATGGCTTCCAGCCACCATATTCGTCTGCAAATATCACAGCTGCTAAGAGTATTTTTTCATCGGCATCTTGCCAGGTTTCGGCTATATCGCGCATTGATCGTAAAGCTATCACATTCTATAAGTTAGCGCATGTCCTTGGCTTTCTGAAAGCGGGTTGGCTGCAACTTACAATTGACGTAACTTGCGTCGTGGAACCACGGTGATTCTAGTGCCATGTTTTCGATATACGACCATTGCCTGCCCTTGAGTTCGCCAATGTCGGCGTAATTGGGGTCCATTTCAGGTCTTAGGTTAGAAACATAGACTGCCAAGGTCATGAGCCACCAGGAGCGCACAAGCTTGATGTGGTTCTCCTTGGGAATAAACTGCAAGAGAATCCGAATAGCATGGCTTGCCGCGAGCACCTGTGCCAAAGCTTTACTATGGGCTTTGCTTCTGCGTTTCACAGAGGACACTAATAGCGCTACAGCAACCTCCTGGGACTCTCGGAACTGCTTGGTTAAATCGTCCAGCACCCAGGCATTCCAATATTCCATCATGAGAGCCTCGTGTTCTTGGAATAGCTGGGGGATTTTGTCTAGGGAAGGTTCCGAAAAGACATGATCAAATCTGGCATCTTGTTGTACTTGATCTAAAAGGTCCTTGATTGACCTTGAGCTTCTGGAGGATGGCCCTGCATAGAATTTGCTGTTCATGTACTCGGCCGTGTAATCATACTCGGCGCTAGACAAAGCAAAAGCCTCCATAGACAGCTCCTTACTGTTGATCTGAAGTGAGTTGGCCAAGTGAACCAACGGGTTTCCCACTGTACAGAAGGTCAGCATTCTACATATGCTTGGTGTTTCAGCATCTCACTCAAGAAACATGTGTATCTATATGAACTCACAGCCACTCATAAGCCCATTGAATAATGGTCTAGGCCCTTGGAACAAGAAAGTACCGACAAGCTTTCTCCAATCGTAGTTGAACGTCATAACCAGGGCATCTTCGAAGTAGTCTACCGTAGCTCGCTGATACTTCGGATTACCGTAAAAGTCCTGCCAATCCTCATCAATCATCTCACTTGGCGAGTCTTCCCATGGGCCGAGAACCTTGGCGTATTCATCATACAAGGCGTGTAATTGTACGTTGTTAGCACCCATGGCATATGCTGAGCACAGCAAAGGACCCAAAGGGTTTTGAAGCTTCATTTCCGCGCCGAATAAACATGCGTAGTTGGAGTGGTTGGCCCGCAACAAGTGCTTGAGGCTGCGAGAATTGTGATCCTCCATAGTCTCGATATCACGATGAGGGACAGGTGGTATGTCAATGCTCTGCGCCTGTGGGTTTACCAGGCGCCTGACCAATGGTACATATCCCAAGATTCCCGCCATTGTGGTGATGTTTGTTTTTTGCAACGCTGGCGCTATGTCGAAGCAGATTGTGGCCGAAGGGTATGTGAGGAAAAAAGAAAAAAGAAAAAGAATCCAGCTTGAAGGACAGCTAAAGTGTCTGGTGACTGTTGAATTTCACTTGATTTTCTTGGGCTTTTTCTCTTCGCCTCTCAAATCTGAATGGCCTATTGTTTTGCCCCTGCTTTTTGTACCAAGTTCTGTTGGGGTATCCAACAAGAAATCTAGACTACGCCAAGTCATTGTTCTACCCCACCTCTACGTGGCCCACCCACTTGACATGATATAACCCTAGCCCATGGTAAGCAACGCGTTTTCAAACAGGTCAAAATAAAACCTCTCCAGTGAATATATTGAACAAAGATACTAAATCAGTAATCGATACATATGTCTTGAGATGTTCGTAGAGAAAGAAAAAAAAATCCCAAGAAGCAAGATGAAAATACAAAGGACTCAATGGATCATATGCAAACTACAAACCTCTAGTTTGTATGCCATGTACAACAATTCCTCCCCCACACTGCACCAACTTCAGCACTTGAACTATAGTGCCGTGGTATCATGTTTCAACAACAAAGCCTTTCACCAACGAAACCGCTGAGCAAACTAGGCCGTCTTACTTGCCTCTTGGATCTTGGAGTCTGCCTCTTGCTGCTGCTTCATCTCACGGACCTTGGCCATGACTACTTCGCGGAAAATGGCACCCTTGATGGTCTTGGACAGAGTCCGTTTGCCTTCGGGCGAAGCAGGTTTGTCAGTGGCCCGATCAGCAGTAAGGGTGCTTTGGTCAGGCAAGTCCGAGTCTTCTGGATCCTCTTCTAAATGCTTAAGGGCCTCGATACGGTTGGTGAGTTTGACAAGTTCGATACCGCGGCGAAGCTTGGCCTTTGCCATGTAAGCCTTGATTTCGGGTAGCAAGTTGTGGTCGGTGGCGCTTTCACCGCTCAGCCATGGATGGTTGAGAGCCCGCTGTAGTGTGGTTTTGAGTTAGTAAATAATCACATGCTATATCCAATTGGATTGTAAAAGACGATATAGCCTTTTATGCGACACGAAATAAGAAATAAAAAAAATAAAAAAGGAGGAAAGAGTCCTACCTCGCTGGTCCAACGATCATTGGGGTCGGGGCGCAACAAGCACATGATAAATTCCTTGGCGTCGTCACTAACATCCTTCCAGTAACGTTCGTGGAAGACAACCTGACCGTTGGTACATTCATCGATAAGATCCTGGAGGTTTTCCGAGCGAAAAGGTGAGTAACCACAAAGGAGGGTATAGGTAATGACACCCATCGACCACATGTCAACAGCCTTGCCATGGCCACGCTTGAGCATGACCTCGGGAGCCGCATATCCAAATGATCCAGCCATGGTAGTCAAGACCTCATCCTTTCTATCAAGAGTTTTCGCAATACCGAAATCCGCAAGAACCAAGCTAGAATCAAGATCGCGGGTTTGGTAGAGCAAGTTTTCGGGCTTGAGATCTGGCGATACGCGTAAGACATCTCGTTAGCGGTTGCTTTGCTAGCCGATATACGCATGGGACAAACAATGGCACTATACCTCTGTGGACAACATTGTTCTGGTGTAGATAGTTTACGGCCTCTAACACTTGCTTGATTGTTCTAGAAGCATCCTTTTCGGTGAACTTGCCCTGCTCGCAAATACGATCGAAAAGCTCGCCGCCAGTAGCAAGCTCGGTAACAATATAGTACTTGTCCTGAATGTTTGAAGAAAGTTAACTTCGCAACCAAAGAATGAAAGATAGCTGACACCGGTCTGCCTCGTACGCACCCTTGATTCAAACCAGTCTTCAAATCTGACAATGTGAGGGTGCTTAAGAGTCTGAAGGAGCTTTAGTTCGTCGTAGACCATCTGTTCGTTTCCCTTGACGCTCTTCTTCATGATAATCTTGATGGCAACCTTGCCCACGGGGCTATCGGCCTCACGGACAATACCGTAGGTGCCAGCACCTAGGGTTCTGCCGAACTTGTAGTTGGATCTAGAGCGAGTGACACTTTGGTTAATCTATGTATGAAAGACGGCGGGGAGCGCGGCGTTATTGAGCGTGGAGACAGGCAACTTGAATAGCTCAATGGATTTAGAAGAGGCGCACTTTTTTTCATAGCTCTCGGGCTGACCGGCGAGTTTGTTGAGCCAAGCTGTAGTTAACATGACGTGATGGTTAGCAAGTTATGCATATGGTTTGTAGCTAGAAATGCCAAGCAGACAGTTGGATCTTGGGGGAACTTGGAATCTTGACTTGCAGGCCATTTTGAGGGAGGGGAAACAGCGGATGAATTTGAATAACGTAGCGGGTAAAAGCGAAAGAAGACAAAAACGGGATTATGTCGTCTAATTGATAACACCGATGGAAATTGAAATAGGGCGTTTGGTGTAGAGAAAGTGAAGTTGGCGAGTTTGAGAAGGGAGAGATGAGCTTGATTTACATGAAATCACCAAGTTCAAGAAAATTCAGGAAAATGGAGAAGAAACCAGGCCAAGAAAAAAGGCCAGACCTTCCAGCTGATATTAAAGAGACAAAAATGTACTAGGGAGCTAATACCCAAGACGAACGTTCGGGCTTAGATTTTGGGGCGTTTTGCGGGTAGCCAATAGCTCAGGAGGAGTGCAACTTCTCTAAGAACCTTAGAACGGCTTTGGCGCGGGGCTGAGTTGAAATCGGGGGGCTGTTTTATGGGCTTCCGGTAGCAGGGGTGTGGGCGCAAGTCTAGGTAAGATCTAGGGGGATTTGAGGTTGTGGTGGTTGAACTGAACTAGGGGCAGCCTTCAAGCAAGAGCAGGGTCAGTTAGCGAGCATTGTTGCCTCATGGTGGTAGGTGACGTAGCATAAACACCTACCTGGCATCCTTAGGGACACTTTGAAGGGTGCTAGAGGGAGCACAACGAACCTGATGTTATTGAGGTTTGAAGACAAGATGATATTGCATAGGGACGGGTGGATGATGACTGCCGAAGAAGGAATAAGCAGGGAGAGAGGCGGAGGGAAATAAGGATGAAGTGGAAAGTAGGAGACGGAGAGAAAAAAAGATGCGAAGGTGCGTCCAAGGCTGGGCTACAAGATCGAGGAGACAGGACGCTAGGCGAGCGAGGGAGGGGTGGGGAGGGGTGAATGCGAGTACTTGTGCACACAGGTATCTATTAGCAGTGTTATATATGGCTAGGTACTTCTGTGTACGCATGTAAAGTAGAGCCACATGTCCCTTGACCTAGGCAGGAGCATGTTCTTAGTTAGCTTCCTGTTTTGTAGGCATTTCAACTGTTTCTTTTTTTTCTTTTTTTTTTCTCTTTTTTCTTCAAACAAGAAGCTCGCTCCAGTTAGAGCTGCCCAACTACTACAGCTTACCTACCCTACCCTTGGGCCGCTGTTTGGCTGCCTATTCAGTAATATAAGCTTGACATGGACGCCGCCTCCCACAGCCCAGGCCACATTCAAGGGTAGTGTATAATATATGCTGTACGCCGTGTGGATGGACTGTGCACGCTCTGCAAGGACTGTGCTCTGCTCTTAACGGACCTAAATTGTAACAAAGATAATGCTTTGCGTTCAGCCCACAAATATGCTATTTTACAGTGATGAGCTGAAGATGGGCTTAGGTCAGAATGAACTGTTGGTAGCCATAATGCTGAGTACTCGGGCTGTCTGGCTGTCTGGCTGTCTGTTGCTTTGTTGTACCTAATAGCACAGTGGGATTTTCGTACTATGGAGATATCGGTGAGCTGTTAACCCTAGTATGACACATGGTTCTACCGTCGCCAACGAGCTTTTGCTTTCCCCCTCCATCTAGAGTCGACTATGACTTCATATAGCAAGCGCTTTCGTATGCCGACTTTGTAAGCTGAGCATTACTCAAAGCCATTGTGACGCTTCTTCACTCCATGTAGTACAAAACAGCGCAACAGCAAGTCTTAGAGTAGGAGGGCTAGTACGGCCAATAGGCATAAGAGGGATGGATCTAGATTTAGTGAAACGAGTTACCCAATAGTGGATCTCATGAATCACCCTACATTAACTAACATTGTCCATGGATTGCCCCAAAAACTTGACTGTTTGTTTCTTTGCCTAATGGCAGTGGTGCATGCTGCTATTATAGCCCTACCTTGCGTCTTTCACCCTTAGCTCGTTTAATAGAGTTGGAATACTCATCCAGACGAGTTCTTGCATTCATCAAACCCTGCTTTATTACTGCAAAGCCCCTCACTGTTTTTCGCTACGTGAGCTGCTTAGGCTTGCTTCCCTTTGTCCCTCCTTTCGTCAGACTCTATAGCTCATCATCATTTTGACGTGAACATCCTTTTACGGCTACTTGACCTACCCGCCCAAGCCGCAAAACCACTGCCATCCTGTACGACTGAGGTGATCGTCATAATGGCGTCGAGCTTCGCTTCTAAACGGCTCTCCAAGGAGCTTGCCAAGGTGTGTTGACGGTACCTTTTGTGCTTCCATGGAAGATGGATGTATCGCACACTGTCTCTCAAATGCTATTATGTGCATACATGGTGATGTAGCTCAAGAGTGCTCTGAATAGCTGACAATGAGACATATGAGCTCAACCGTATTCTGACACACTTATTCTTTCGTAGATGTCTGGAACAATGCCTCCAGGGATTACACTGGTGTCGGCTGATAACTTCGAGAAATGGTATCTTGATATTCAGGTCCTTGACGATAACCCGTTGTATCGCGGTCAGACCTTCCGCCTGAAATTTGTTTTTTCAAGACAGTATCCCATTGGTATGTATACATATGACGTACTGTCTGGCTCTAGTATTACGCCTGTGTACCTTCTATTACTAACAGGCCTCACATGGCATCTTGCAGAGGCTCCTGAAGTGACGTTCGAGATATGCAGCGAACCACCGCGCCAGGTCCCCGTACATCCCCATATCTATACCAACGGAATCATATGCTTGGACTTGTTAGGGACGCAAGGCTGGAGCCCTGTCCAGAATGTTGAAAGTGTATGCATGAGCCTGCAGAGTATGCTTACTGGAAACACAAAGAACGAACGTCCTATTGGTAACGACGAATTTGTGCGCAACAACCGTAGCCGTCCCCGCGACATCGGTTTCTTGTACCATGATAATCAGGTGTGAAGACGTGGATTCTAGGCTTTCTCGTGGTGTTAATGCGTCGGTTACTTTCCTTTTTCAGTCTAACACCACGAGCCACTACACTTTTGGGAACGACACTATTTTTTTTGGTGCTTTGCGTGAGGGGAATATGCTATCATGAAACCTAGCTACGTAAATTTACAGCATGATTTCTTCCAAGTCTTTGTCGTCATGTCGGGTGGGTGCGGTGCTGCATTTTAATCGCTGGTTGTCTTCGGCAGATCATCGGTAGTACTATGTACAACCACAAGCGCCCCTCCCCACATTTACAGGCTCCTGAGCAGCTACGAGTTAGCTGCTAGCATAACAACCTCAGCTTTATGATAGAAGTTCCATCGCCACATATCGTGGGCTTTACCCTTCTCTGACCTGCTCTTTACTCTCCCGAAAATGTCGTTCCAGCCGGGGTTCAGCACGGACCAAATTCGCGAGCGCGCGCGCAAAGCTCTGCTCAATCTCTTAGAGGGGGTAAAGTTGTCTCCATGCTTCTGCTATGATATCATGCCGTGCGCTTGAACGCAAGCTAATCTGCTGTGTCCGGGGACCGACGCTTTCTCCTGGGCTAAATAGGTCCGTGGTAAAAAGAATGCCATCATCGATCGGAGTCTAGTCGGCCCCATCGGAACCATTGTTAAAGTCACGACCCTTCAAGAGTACGGAGTCGACAAGTTCTTTGTTCTCGAGAATGATAACGCCGATACCAGCCAACGCAATGTAGTCTTCATTGCGCGTGGCGAAAGCGGGCGTCACGCTTCCATGATTGCAGGTCAGTAGTGCGTCTGATATATATAGTGTTTTTAATATGTATAAAACAACACTGCAATGGGTCCTTTTAATAACCGAGGGGTTATTGAAATTGTCTATGGCGAGGCGAACTGCTGAAACAATGCCTTGACATACATAGCTGGGCGTATGCTTCTGTCTTGCGGAAATGCCTTTGGGTATTGATGTTGAGCAGAATTGTATATGAGGGCGTGGAGCTGTATCCGGGTGCTCTACTGACATTTTTGATTTTATCTATGCTACAGATCAAATCAATAGATTGCGCCGTGAAAGTCAAATCGGCCACGACTTTCATATTTTTTGGGTGCCGCGACGTACGCTAGTCTCCGATAAATTACTAGAAGAAGCTGGCGTCATGGGAGATGTGACGATTTCCGAGCTTCCTCTCTCATTTTTCCAGCTAGAGCGTGATGTCTTATCATTAGAACTAGACGATGCCTTCCGCGACTTGTATCTAACCAAGGACACCACTCCACTATTCCTTCTTTCGCGAGCCTTGATGGAGATTCAGCAGACACACGGCCTGTTTCCGCGGATTGTTGGCAAAGGTGACAATGCGAAGCGAGTCGCCGAAATGTTAGACCGTATGCGTCAAGAAACCCTTGCCGGACAAGACCCAACCGACAAGACTCGACAACGATTGACGCCCAGCACCAAGATTGAGAGCGTGATCATTGTCGATCGGGAGGTTGACATGGTAACCCCTCTTCTTACCCAACTTACCTATGAAGGCTTAATAGACGAGGTATTCGAGATAAACCACAACCAGGCCAAGGTTGATACAACAGTTGTAGGTGCCCAGGCACCTACTCCCGGGGCTAGCTCACAGACCCGAAAACGCGCAATTCAGCTCGACTCTTCGGATAAACTGTACGACCAGCTCCGCGATGCCAACTTTGCCATTGTTGGAAGTCTGTTAAACAAAGTGGCGCGCAGACTTCAAAAAATACAGAAAGACTATGAGGTGAAGCAAAGCTCACAGACAATAGCCGAGCTTAAAGAATTTGTTGGCAATCTTCCCGTTTTTCAGGCCGAGCAGCAGAGCCTCCGGATACACAGCGGACTTGCCGAGGAGATAATAAAACACACTCGCGCAGAGCTTTTTAAGGGCCTGCTTGAAGTACAACAGAATCTTGCTGCTGGAGCCGATCCGTCGTCGCAGTTTGATACTATAGAAGAACTGATTGCACGCGATACGCCTTTAAAAGAGGTTCTGAGGCTTCTGTGCATCTATTCTTGCATTTCTGGCGGCATCAAGCCCAAAGAATATGACCAATTCAAGCGGCTCATTCTTCACAGTTACGGTTATCAGCACTTGCTCACGCTTACGAACCTGGAGAAGCTCCAACTCATTCTGCCGAAAACATCGCCTCTTTCCAATGTCATTCCCTTATCTGGTAATGCCGGAGTCCCTGGAGAAAAGACCAACTACCAGTATCTCCGGCGCCAGCTTCGTCTAATTGTGGATGAGGTGAAAGAAGATGACCCTACTGACATTGCATATGTGTACAGCGGATATGCACCTTTATCTGTGAGGCTGGTCCAATGTGTCCTACAAAAACAGTATCTCAACTTATTTGCCAAGGCTAGCGGAACGGGGACCAGTGTGCCAGCACCCATACCAGCGGCAGTGGGCGGAGCCGGGCAAAGCCAGGGCTGGCATGGATTTGAAGAAACTGTGAAGCATGTCAGAGGCCCTACATTTTACCAGACCCAGAAAGGCGAAGAGGACAAGGCCGCCAAGGCTCGCGCCTTGCTATCAGGCGCTAAAGAAAGACAGACGGTGTTTGTCGTGTTCGTAGGTGGAGTGACGTTTGCCGAGATTGCGGCTCTGCGCTTTATTGCAAAGCAGGAAGAAGGTAGTTATTTGTTCACTTGCGTCGAGCTATGCCTCATACTGTTCTTCATGCTAATTCCTTATGCTTTTTCTTTTCCGGGCAGACAAGCGTGACATCGTTATCTGCACTACCTCGATAATTAGCGGCAACAGGATGATGGATGCAGCCATTGAGACTCGATCATACGCAAAGAAACCCACACAACCTACTCGAGATACTACGATTTAGACGGGTCGAGGTGTTGAAGACGAGTTGATGGCCCGGTTATCGGCCTTGTGTAGTGAGAGGGCGGGCTCTAGTAATCACGAGCTATAACCGACGAGAAAGAACGCACGGTCTTGTGAAGCGAACTGATGTAGACGACGAGTGGTGAATGCAGTAAATACTTACATAGAAGCGAGCAAACGTACTCTGGTCACCCAAAGTCGTATCTTGACTTGGGTTACAATATCCCGCTCCACCAAGGCTAATTAGTACAATCACGTGATCACAGCGGTGATAGCGCAACGACAAAATAACGATGGAAAACGGGGTCCCACCAAGAACATTGAGTTTGATGTTAAATTCTGGAGAGCAAACGCCTACCAATCGAGCTTGATCTGGGGCGTTTATACCCATATGTCTATTTTAACCTGCCTTGTCGCTTCTATGTGCAGAGCAAGGAGTGCGACTTACAAAGACCGGCAGCAATCAACGAAGCCAAAAAAAGAACAGAGGTGAAGTACTTCAATTGATAAACCACAACCAAGCTCTTGATCGCAAATTTAAGATCAATTTTTTTAATTGCCCACGGACACATGGAAACCGGCGGATATAATTACCATATACAAAACCATATCGCACCACGCTCACACCATAGCCGAAAGACCAAGAGTGGCATATTCACGACGACGCATGTATGTATATATATATGCACTCCAAACAAGACAATCGCGGCCTCTTGGTGCTGGTAGTCGCCCACAACTGCATTGCTTACCGCAGTTAAGTCGAGAGTCTGCTGATCAATATATTCTGTATCTTTTTTCATCCATTATATGCAGCCTTGTATGTATGCACATATATTCTTTGCACCGGCTTGCGTACGTCCCTGCGCACTTGGGCTCAATACTGACAATTCTAGTTCACCAGTTTCGGTTATTGCCGCTGTTGTATAGCCTCTGTCCTTCTCATTCCTTCCGTTTCATCCACAGCGCCAACGCCAGAATAATTTTCTTCTTGCCTCTTTTTTCTTCCTTCATATATCCTCACTCCCTTCATTCACGCCCCCTTTTACGTTGTGGCTTCCACTCGAGCCCGTGCCAACCATCGTCACTTTCGCTGCTGGCAGTTTTATGAGAATATGAGCCAGCGCATCCTTTGCCGGCTACATATATTGTTGTGTGTTATGGGATACACCTTACAAGCAACTGCCACTAGCATTGTCAGAGTCAACGGCATTCTTTCATAGCCTTTCGCGTCTGCTTCTGCCAAGGAGCAGAGCCACCTCTTATCACGGTTCACACATCTTCGAAGCACCGTCATTCTCGACTTTTTTGCACATCATCTCACAGCACAATCGCGAAAGTAATGAATCTCGGCTCCGGGAGAACATCATCGCCCGTCCTGGCTCCGGCCCTGGCTCCGGCCCTATCACCCGATGGCCATCCAGAACCAGGCCGAGATGCCTGCATGGAACACAAAGAGGCCAGTCCATGTCCAGACTTGCCTGTGATGCTGTCAATAGAAACAGCAGATGCCAAGAACTCCGGCTCACAGCCCCCGCTATCAGACACTTCTCTATCATCGTTGTCCGACTTTGAGTCATTCGGATCTCATCCCAATGACTATGGTGAGCAGAGCGTCAAAATTGACAGTGACGGCCAAGATATGATATATAAGGCCGAAACTACGGCTACTCAACCGAGGGACATCTCGCTGAATGAAGATGGACATGTCTGCTCCCCCTCTAACAATTCAACTCCTCTCTCCAACCAAGAGTGAGTTATCACCTATCCTCGGAAAAATTCAGCCTCCTGCCCTTCTGTGCTAACGTTCCTGTAAAAGTGATCGAGTCGATGGCATAACAGTGTCACATGATGAGGACCTCACAGCAACCATACCTAGGACTTACTCATCGGCCAGCTCGCCATTCCACGACAATTTTGATCGCTCTGATATCTCATTGTTGACGCCGTCAAACATCGCCAGCAAGGCGACTACCCCTATCCATACGGTGGATCAGACCACATCTCTTTCAGCAAGCCTCCCAACCTCTTTCCAGCCAGAACATGCCCCGAAGATTCAAAACTCCATGCCGTCTTTGGCAATCCCTTCACCAACAGTACCGGGAGAGCCTGAAAACATATACATACGACCTAGATCATCAATACCTCATCATATACAGCCTTCAGAATATGCATCTCAGTGCATTACCGCCGCAGAAATGTGTCGGCTAAACCCATATGCGCTTCATCTGGGAGAAAACAAACTTTTACGAGCGTATATATCACGATCACAAGTTACCACGTATCTCAACGTAAGAAACGGCATCTTAAGATTGTGGGCCCGTAACCCGCAAGTCGCTGTATTGCGCAAAGAAGCTATTGGCTGTGCTGGCCGAGGCTGGTTCAAAGTGGCATCGTTATGCTATGACTGGCTAGTCCGGAATGGCTTTATCAATTTTGGCTGTGTGCAGTACCCTGGGCAACCCACATGCCCCCCACGAGGAACCAAAAGACAGAAAACTATAGTCATCATTGGGGCGGGCATGTCGGGGCTTGGCTGTGCTCGCCAGTTGGACGGCCTTTTCCAGCAATATTCTCATGATTTCATTTCCAAGGATGAAGAGCCGCCTCGCGTTCTAATCCTCGAAGCACGGAGCAGGGTAGGCGGGAGAGTGTATTCTAAGCCTTTCGAGTGCGAGCCAGAAGATGGCTTCAAGTCCGAAGGCAAGAGATGCACTGCAGAAATGGGCGGCATGATCATTACTGGATTCTACGGTAACCCACTCAACTTTTTGGTTCGTGGGCAACTTGGTCTCCAGTACCATTGCCTTAGACCGGAGACTACGCTCTATGATTCTAATGGCTTTCCTGCCGACATAAAGTCCGATCAGCTAGTTGAGCATTTGTTCAATGATTCGCTTGATCGCGTTAGCGAGTATAAATTCGATATCAAGATACCGCCGTTGGTTGTTGGTAATGTTCAGTCCATCAACGAGGGGCGCGATAGCAGTTCTGACGGTGGCTGGACGCTGAAGCAAATCGACGATGCAGGTAACATCAAACCACCCCCACTTCTGCAGCGGCAACTCGTATCTGACAAAATTCGATCGGTTGGTGATTTGTCAAAGTATGGGTGTGCTTCAATCAAAGCTCGGGGAATGGGCTGGCCTTTGAAATCTGGAATTGAAACGACCACGACAATCAATCTTGACGCAGCAGCTCACGCGGAAAAAGCGTGTATGGGCTCAGTGTTTGAGGAGGCTATTAATCAGTACACCCAAATTTTGGACTTGAACCCTTTGCATTTTCGTCTTCTTAACTGGCACGTAGCCAACCTTGAGTACAGCAATGCCACCGATCTCCACAATCTCAGTCTCGGCGGGTGGGACATTGACGCCGGAAACGAGTGGGAAGGCAAGCATACCATGGTTATTGGAGGATATCAGTCAGTGGCCCGCGGCCTGTTAATGTGTCCTCAGCCCTTGGAGTGCCGCTTTAACTCACCAGTACAAAAGATTGTCTATGATCCTGAGACAGCCTTTACAGGCCATGATCGGAAATGTGCAGTAATATGCGAAGACGGTACGACAATCGATGCCGACTATGTAGTCTGCTCTATCCCGCTTGGTGTATTAAAGACAGGCAATGTCTGCTTCGAACCGCCATTGCCTGAGTGGAAGAAGGGAGCGATTAAACGCATTGGTTATGGGGTTTTAAACAAAGTCATTCTCACATACCAGGAGCCATTTTGGGAGACTGACCGGGATATCTTTGGCATATTACGAGATCCTTTGAATCCCGAAAGTGTCTCTCAGGAAGAGTACGCCGAAAGTCGCGGCCGGTTTTTCCAATGGTTCAATGTGTCAAGCAGTTCGGGACTACCTTGTCTGCTTGCATTGATGGCTGGGAAAGCCGGGTATGCGGCCGAGAAAGAGGATGATGAGAGTCTTGTTCAAGAAGCCACAACGCTGCTGCGGAAGGTCTTTGGCAAGCATGTCCCATATCCTAAGGAGGCTATTATAACACGTTGGGCCTCAGACAAGTATTCGTTTGGAAGCTATTCATCCTCTGGCCCTGAGATGGAATGGGATGACTACGACAAACTCGCCAAGCCCCTGGGCAATCTATTTTTTGCAGGTGAACACACCATTGGCACACACCCAGCCACGGTGCATGGTGCCTACATATCCGGTCTCCGTGCAGCATCAGAGGTTTTCGATTCACTACTTGGGCCACTCCAAGTACCAGAACCTCTCTTCCCAGCCAAGCAAGCTTCTGGTAGTTCTCTTAAGCGGAAGGCTACTACACTACAAGACTTTGAAAAGCAACTCCGCCATCAGCATGAGCAACACTTCCAAGAGTTTGTTATGGCTAAACTTGGTCCTGCACTAGCCCATCCTAAACCACCGCCAAGCAATGCATATTCCTTCTTTCGGCGCGAGAACACATTGGTTATCCGGCAGCGCTGCTTGTCCCGGCGGCATTACCCCAAGGGCAAAATTCCGCCCAAGGATATGTCGCAAATGGCATCCAAAATGTGGCGCGAACTTTCGTCCGATGAACGCTCCTTGTGTGAAAAGCGCTACCAGACTGTCATGGTCGAGTATAAGAACTTTGTCAATGACTTACCACGGGCTGAGATGGCGCGCCAGTCGCAGGTTGCCGAACTACGTAAACAGTTTGACAAATTGTTTCCCCTCGAGAATTCCCGTCAACAGAACCAAGAAGATATATCAGCCAAGCCTGCGGAAACCCATAAAAGCGAGCGTCATGAACCTGAAACCGATCAAACGACGGTAGTGGGTATTGCCTTGCAGGAAGTAAGAGAGCCAATGTTTATCGACACAGAGTCCGGTACCATACGGCTTTCGGGACTGCCTGCGCGTAAAACAAAAGTGGTCAGCTACGTCGAGGACGATAGTGATTTAGAAGGGCTGTAGATAGCGAAAAACGGAATTACACTAGTCTTTTCCTGTATCATTACTACAATAAAAAATGGGGCGGGCTAATATTAATATACTCCAAGTTTGGCTCGGGGTCAACGATATATCACAGGATGTCGAGGCGAGAAATTCCGAGCATTGAAGTATTCAGATGTTAAAAACTTTGCACATAAGGTGGCGGCAGGCATATGAGTCTCGGGAACAAGAGCTAATGAGGTATACAATGGAGGGAAGTGGCGAGGCTTGGGGTTGCAGAGATGCTGGTGATTTGAAGCCTAGCCAAGCTTTTTTTGGTGCTGATTGAACATTCGGTTGCCCCTTTCTCCATGCCGCTCTCTAATCATCCACTAGCTTCTTTCCTATATGCTAAGTTGTCCGAGTCGATGCCACTTCGTGGGCAAAAGCATTGATTGGCAAGAAACCTCGAGGAATGATCAAGCTGATATGATGTATATATATCGGCTCCGTCAAATACCCGGGGGTAGCAGTTCGTTCGGGTGATGGTTGTCGAGTAGCAAAAAAGAGCGGCCAAAACAAGGGCCCTAAGGGCGTCAAGGAAGCAAAAAGAGAGAAGGGAAAGTCGTGTATGCATATTTTTTTACAAGAGATTATACATTCAGACCATAAGGTTCAAGAGAAAAGAGAAAAGGGAAACAGCGGTTGACTGAATTTACATGTCCTCGGAAGCGGTGGCACCAGTGATAATCTCAACCAGCTCGCCAGTAATGACGGCCTGGCGGGTACGGTTGTACAGAATCTGGTTCTTGCTGATCATCTCGCCGGCGTTCTTGGTGGCGTTCTATTAAGGGGAGGGAGGGAGGGGAGACGAATTGGGTCAGCATAAAAACGAAGCAAGAATCTTCGAAACAGTGGGCAGTAGGCAAAAAGCAAGAACAGGTGTCAGCGGGTGCAGGGAGAGAAGCGACTTACGTCCATGGCATTGCGACGGGCAGAGATCTCGCAGGCGTGACCCTCAGCCAGGGCCCAGAACAGGCCGTTGGCCAGACCGTACTCACGCAGGTTGGCAATAGCCTCTTCTTCAACCTCGTAAGACGAAAGCTTGGCTGCACAGGAAAAAAAACGGATTAGCAAATCAATGAACAACGGGTTTGACACGTATGAAACAGTGCGACAGATCATATGTAGAGCGGGATGAATGAGAAATTGGACAGAGGCACTGGTTTGTGAGCGGATTCGGGAATGGCAGGCAAAGCATACGGGAAGCGAGGATGGCGTCCTCGGAGAAGGCGTTGATGATGGTAGGCTCGTAGCTGGTGGCGTTGATGAATTTGTTGTACAGAATCTTGATTTCCGAGTACTGGTTGGGCAGCTTGACAATCTGGTCGGCGATAGCCTGGGCATCGGAGAAGGTGGGGACGCCCTTGCCGATACCAGCAACGCTCAGCACGAGGTCCTTGGGGTTAGAACGGCTTAGCTGGGCCTTGGCCTTTTCGCCGATAACGACAAACTCGTATGCATCGGGCTTCTCAAGGGCCATACGGCGGACGGTACGAGACAGACCGGAGTGAACACCACCACAAAGACCCTTGTCGGAGCTGCAAACGACGAGCAGAGTCTTCTTGGTCTCGCCCTCGGCCTGGATGGCGGCAGTCTCGGCATGCTTGTAAACCTCGTTGGAGGTCTCGCCGTAGCTACGAGAGCTGTTCATGGCACGCTGGGCCTGGTTGAGCTTGGTGGAGGCGACGACCTTCATGGTGTTGGTGATCTTGGCGATGTTACGAATCGACTTGAGACGGCCCTCAATCTCACGCAGGGTGGCGTATCCGGCAGCATTGGGCGCGCTGGCAACAGCCCTGGAAGACAAAGAGAAGTTCGATTAGCATTAGCGGCGGGAGGGCATCGAGCAACGGGCAATTGGGACAAACAATAAAGCTCTGGGCCGGTAATTACATGGAGACAAGCGCATGATGGGGGGGGGG
>NETT01000276.1:0-20962 GCA_003449175.1 Ceratocystis smalleyi
ATCCTCAAAGCCAAAGTGAACAACACCCTCTTCGGGAGAGAAGAGGTAGTAAAGCTGGCAAGGAAAACCCAGACGGGTTTTGCGATCTACCTGACGGAGGCCCCGGAAAAAAAACAGGAAGGGGCCCTAGAACTGATCCGAAACTTTCTGGACGCGTCTGCCCTGGACAAGGAGACGATATGGGACAAATTCATCGTGAGGAACATCCCCAAATCCATCCACGATGTGACAAAAGACGGCAGCGAAATTCGACGGACCATGATCGAAGACGTCCGGGCTGAAGTCCAGAAGGCCTTCGGAGGAGAGATGAAGATCCTGGAATTCCGGGAATACGAGAACGAACCGCAATTCCAAGGCCTGCGCGTCGCGGTTCTCAACCCCACACAGGTCCCAAGAACGATAGACCTGCTAGGGGAGGCGAGAGTGGTGAAGAAGGTGGAATACAAACCCCTCCCCCCACCAAGATGCGCCCGCTGCTGGAGAAGGCACAGAACTGAGACCTGCAGCTTCGCCATGAGATGCGCCAAGTGCGGGGACACCAAGCACACCACGGACGCGCACGCAGCGTCGACAAAATGCGCGACCCACAAGGAGGGGGTGTGCAGCTGCACCCTGAGGTGCCCCATCTGCAGAGGCAAACACGCAGCAGACACGTGCGATGGCAAGTCAAAAATCTATTGAGAGATAGGCCCAACCGAACCTACAACAGGCAAGAGAATACCCACCTTTGACATCAAGGGCGCATTCGATGGGATACTACCGAACAGGATGACCGCGCGCCTATTGGAGCAAGGATGGCCAAAGAACCTCTGCAAATGGGTACAGTCTTTCCTGGACGCCAGAACGGCACAGATCTCCCTGGACGGAGTCACAGAGAAGCCTGGTCCGACCTCGGGCAGCCTCCCACAGGGCTCACCGGTGTCACCAATACTGTACATGTTATTCATGGCGCCGCTCTACCGCCCATGGCAAAGGAACCTGGGAGGCTACATGGATGATGGACTATGGATCGTAGAAGGAAAGTCCCTGGATCAGAACATAGAAGGCCTACGCAAAGTTATGGACATGATAATTAGCTGGTGCCACGGTAACGGCCTGACCTTAGACCACAACAAGACCGGCCTACTACACCTGACGACCAAAAACTTAGTGGCCCAAAATCCAGACTTAGAGGTCCCCGGAGTCCCAACGATAAAGGCAACCCCGCCGGGAGACGCGCTCAAATGGCTAGGAGTCCTCTTCGACAGGAGGCTAAGCTTCAACGCACATGCGACACATGTGGCCAACAAGATGCAAAGGCTCACGCACAACCTCCGGATCCTCAAAGGATACAAACATAGCGCCCCTGCGAACGAGATGGTGCTAGTGGTAAAGACATGTCCGATCCCCTCCATGACCTATGCAGCGGCCACTTGGTGGACGCCGCAGAAATGGGGAAACACAGGGAAAGCGGAAAAAATAGGCAACCCCCTGAGAAAGGCTCTACTAGCTGCGCTACCGATGTATAAGACAACGCCGTCCTCACTTCTACACATGGAGGCCGGAGTCCCACCACCCGAACAGATTATCTACTCAGCAGTAGCGTGAGAACTCACCAGATGGCGTACTCAGGACGGGACTCACCTACTTACCGGACTCAGGGAGCACAAATCCTTCCGAGAATTGCTGAAAGTTTTGCCAAAGCCCCCCCCCCCCCCCCCCACCCCGAAATATGGTATACTGGTGGATGGACTACCTCCAGCAGACCCACCTCCCCTGGCAGCGATGGTGGCTGGCAAAGCGAAGGAGGGGGCGGCCCGGGAGCACATCGCCTTCAAGGAAACGAGACCTCCCCAGGACACCTGGCTGTACACAGACGGCTCTATGCATGCAAACGGATGGACAGGGGCAGGATGGGCTCTGAAAAGGGGCGGCCAGATCTTCGAAACAGGCTCACACTCCTGTGGAAAGTGGGCAGAAGTAGCAGACGCTGAGATAAAGGTAATCGAGAGGGGTTTATGGTGCATAACAAACCGCGTACTGAGAAATACAAACACGGTATGGATATGCTCAGACAACCAGGCAGCCGTCCGACCGATGAGCACTAGAGCCAAGTCCACAAAAACGTCACAACACTCGGTAGACCAGGCTAAGTGGCTCATACGGGACAAAAAGACGGCCTTCCCCAGACTCAAGGCCCACTGCATCTGGGTCCTAGGCAACTCAGATATCCACGGCAACGAAACCGCAGATCGCAAGGCAAAAGAGGCAGCAACGGAGACCACAGACTACCACATGTCGCTGGCCAGAGCAAAAAGGTGGCTTAAGGAGTCTGGACGAGCACACCTACGGGAATGGTTCTACAGCAGAGCGGGTATAGAGGACAACCCCTCGCGAAAACACTTGGAGTTCCCTAGGAAGGACAGGATCTGCGCCGCAGGAGAACCTCGGAAATTCCTGGGGTACATACTGGCGGCAATGTCAGGACATGGTGACTTTAAGGACTATAACACACGGTTGAACCACCCATTGGCTACCTTGCAATGCCCCGCTTGTGGCAAAGACAAGGACGAAACTCACAGGTGGACATGCAAGAAGAGCAGGAAACCATGGACGAGAAACTTTGTCACCAAACTCCTGAGAACAACAAAGGGCAGAAGCACACTTGGGAAAGTGCTGAAACGAAATATGGGACAATAGGCAAAGCTACAAAGGCAGGTTGGGCCACGCACACCAAAGAGAACGGCCCCACGCACAACCACTCTCTCCTTTTCCTTTTCCTTTTCTTTCGTAGCAAGCAGGGGAATGTCTTGGGTGGGCTCCTATGGGGACGGCCAAGCCGCCACCCGGGACCCCACGGACATAGGCGGTAGGAGTCTAGAAAAACCAGTGCTGGAAAACTCAGACCTCTCCAGAGCTCCGGACTCCCAAAGTGGGCCCACAGATAGTCCGAAGAGTATAAATAGAAGTATTATCATTATCATCAACTCCATCAAAGACAGATTCGCTTGTTACATGCGGATAGTGGAGGCTTTCTTTGAGCTACGTACCGCCTGTACTGGGGTTGAACAAATGGAGCAAGCTCCGAGTTCCGATTCAAATATAGCCAATGGAAGTTGCAGAAAGGTTGCCCTACCACTTCGGCGAGAGAAAAGAGTGCCCTCAAACAGCCCTTGTCGTTGATGATTTGTGTGGTGGGCCTGCCAAGTGCGAAGGGGAGGGGGAGAGTTAGTGTTGGCCGAAAAAACACGGTGCTACTTGGGGATTTCAACCCATCCAGAGGCTGAAAAGCTTCTGGACTGGATGGCGACAGACAGCTGCATACTGAAGAGCGACAAGAAACAGCGGATGTCTGACAAGGGAAATGCGACAGGCCTCGACCTAGTGTTTGCGGACGGCCGGGAGAACATGACAAGCCATCAGTGCGGAGGCGGCCTAGAAGCGAGGGGCGATCGCCGACCGGTGATGCTAGACTTACAGCCCGGATCAACGGCCAGACGCAGAATAGAAGCCGGAATCTGGCAGATACGGACAAAGAGCTTTGTCAAAAGGCCGCAGTGTTTATGTTCGGGAAACAGGAAATGAGAGGCTCAAACCTCACGCTACACAAGCTGGATGAGACAGCCAAAGACATCATCACCATGGAGACCCTAGGCCGCCTTTGAACAGACTACGCCGACGAGAGAAGTATCCTACTTGGGGCAAGGATAGAGGGACTAAGAGTGCAGCGACAAGGAGAAACAAGTCTGCCAGATAGAAGCCATCTCTGGCCACACCAATTCCTAGGGAGATGGGACGCAGCAGACTAGAACAAGAAAAGGCCTCTGCAGAGCATCCTTGCACCCACACGAGGAGACAGCTCCCAACTGCGATCCAAACAGCCGAGAGGAATCTATACAGACACCTAGCCGGTAAACTAGACACCCCCCAAAGAGCCTACTAAGCCTCCAAGTGGATGATGAACCTGCAGAAGACGACTGCGCCGGCACTGAAGAGTTTTGATAGACAGATAAGAAAGAACCTTTCCATTTGAAAAGATCTGGGTTTTGAGGAATCGATACCTCCTGGACAGTAGAATCCAAGATGCGCAACGATCACAAATTGAGACCACGGCGGAAAGGCGGAGAGAAACTTCCTCAAGGGCCCGGCCTGCACCTGTCAACTTGGGTCTTCTGCGACTCTTTGAGACCGCGACAAGCCCTACTTCTTGGACACAAGCCGGGCCACGCAGAGGCAGAAAGCTTTAGCGATGAGCGCGCCTACTTCCAACTATCACCACGCCAGGATTTTGTTCAATGAGCGGATCTTTGCGGGGTTTGTATCTCATGCCATCTTCAACAATGGGGCTCTAGCTCCTGATTTTTCTTTCTGCTGTGCACTGTGTCTTGGTTTCGCGGTTTCTTGTCTTCTTTTGCCTTATTTCGCTGGCCTCTGGCTACCTAAAGCGCCGGATTGGTACTTGGCGGGTGATCATGCGGGAATCCCCAGTGTTGTACGTTCTTTATCATGATGGCCTTTTGTCATGCATTTGGCTGGGAGATGGTCATGTCCTCCACTATAGGCAGCCAGGAATGACCGGTATTGCATGGAGTTCAAGCCACCCTGCGGCTTCCCAGAGCTCAGAATGAAGGCCAGCGGCTCTTTCTATCCAGCGCAGTCAAAGGGCGTACCTGTTGAGCACCAGGTCTTCTTGGCTATCGGCCTCGCAGGCTTAGGAGCAAATCTCAGCGGAGCGCAGTTGCGTTGTCCTTTAGTAGACATTCTGTCTTCCTCGCTTCCCGTATCTGGTGAATAGGAAAGGGCTCTCTTAGTCTCTAGCCCATGCCCATGCTCACGCCCACTGCCATAGCCGTAGCCGCTGTCTGATATTCTCTTGCCGGTGAGCGGTACTCGGCAGCATGACCTGTTGCTTCTATGCTTTAGAGAAGCTTGTCTTCGGTGAACCTTTACTTCAGTCTTGCTGCCGGCAAGAATCAGGTGCCGTATGTATGTGTTATTCAACGTCTACCTATCGAATCAGGTGCCAGCGAGCCCGTATGCAATATAATATTCGATAAATCCTGAACTTCTGCGCATACGACCATAGCCTGTGGATGCTGCGAAATGACAGTAGGTAGACGTAAAATAGCACAAACAAACTGTCCGGCCCTACTACGTCTGTTACCATAAGATCCCTTTTTGCCCGCCCCCTTTACTTGTCAGCTGTATTAAATGGTGTTGAGTAAACCTATAAACATGAATCCCCGAGACGCTCAGTCCGAAGCCCCTCGGCCTCACACTACAATCCAACGCCGATATTGTCCCTTCCTTGCCCCGTCGCAGTCTTCGTTCGGCTTGAATGTCTTAGGTATGACTTCTGCAAGCCGCCGTCTCCCTCCGCAGGCCGGTCACTTTGCTCCGTGGCTGCTGTTGCTGTGGCGATAACAACACTGCTGCCTCCAGCACCACCACTGCCCACAGCTGTTAGACTCCCCGGTCTTTCGAAGCGCCCTTTGCGGGCGCTTTGCACTGCGCCAGATAGCAATCTCTCGTTGTCGGCACCATCAAAGAAGGCCTCTGTTGGCTTGCTCTCGCGCTGGATGGTGGTGGTGACAACTACAGCGCCGGCAGCTTGTGTATGTAGTGGATGGCGGTGAAGGCGGGGACTGGGATACTTGATATCACTGTCATCCGAAGACAAAGAAACATCGTCGATTGTGGCGGCACGGGCGGTGGCGGTGTGACTGTTGGGACATGAATGGCCGCTGTATGGGCCGCTATGAGAGCCTGTTGGGCCTCTGCTTCCGCTTCCACTGGCATTAGTGAGCCCGGGCCCATCGCTACCGCGACATGTTGACTGGCGAGTGCTGCGGCTACGCAGGTTGTCTGACTTGTCAATATATGAGAGCGCATGGTCCTCGGAATCGTCATTGGTATGATCGGCAGAGCAGTTGGGTCTGTTGGCAGAGTCGGAGGTGCCTGCATTGTCCTTAGAAGTCACCCATTGGATGACAAGGGCGGAGAAGAGAACTGAAGCGAAGTGTTATTTGCGAGAACGCGATATGGCAGAGCAATCCGTTGATGCGGTGTAGACTTACTGTCACTGTTGCAGCAGATCAGACAGATCCAGCCTGGCTCACCACTAAGAGCCATAAGTACTGTGAGATTTCTGCCGTGGGCGGTTAGTATAGTTATCCCAGCTAGAACTATAGGTTGAGGACTGGCTTACGTGATACTGCTTACAAGAGTGCATACGGCCCCGATAAAGGTCCGGGTAGCAACACTACGGAGGCGTAGCTGTGCTGGGGTTCGCTGAGAGCAACTGTAGCTGTAAAGCCCTGTCTGGTGCGTTAGATTGCCGAGTCCAGTTATTGCACATGGCGCAGGGACACTCACGTTTAAGCGGGAATAGAAACATGACTGTCAAGTAGACGTTGACTACGGCGTCAAATGAAATAAGAGGGATCATGGCCACGTCTCGCATTCCAATAACACAGACTCCGTCTTCTATGTACGTGATGCGGCTGTGGTTGCCGTCGCGTTAGCAGGCGTAATAGAGAAAAAAAGACAAATACCACGACCATGACTTACAAAACAAAGTTGAGTATTGCAACCACAACATATATGGCTACAGAGCCCTGATTAGCGTATGCTGGAGTTCAAGTGACAGGAGCCAACCATACCAAGCATGAAGAAGCAGTTGAAGCAGTACAGCTTTGACTTCAGTCGCGGTTTTGTAGACCCTCTGATAATGTACTGCAGGAACCATGAGCGGGCTGTTCTGGAGGACATGGAGATATCGACATGACGGAGATGTTTAGACTCACCGCTTTTTCCACGAGGAAGAGATAGATAAACTATAAACCCGTATATGAATGTTAGAAGACGCTTTGCTCTCTATTGAGCACAGATGTTGGCCGGGTAGACACCATCGTCGCTTACAACCTGTAAAAGACACACAAAGGTTAGCTCGATGATAGACCGGCGGACGGAGATTCTAGGTGCACCTACTTTAGACGTTATATAGCACACTAGGCATAATAGGATTGCACCCGAGCACACAGAATACGCGGAGTTGACACCAAAGGCCAGCTGTAGCACAGCAGTGGCAAAGACGAAGCAGTACGAGTCGATGTAGATGGCAAAGACCACTAGGACTGTTAGAGAGAGCATACTGCAGCACGCCCGTATGAGTTTCTGTAGAGAGTGACTTACGCCATACGACATATGGGAGTCGCTTCCAGTGCTTTATGTTCATGCTGCGTTGAACTGCAGGGTGTCAGCCTCGACCATAACAAAGATACAAGCCACGATGATTGAGTGTTCTGCGTACCAAGAAAAGCTGTGATGACAGTTGTCGACACCAAAGCCAGAAGGACATTCATGACCGTTCCTCCTAGCGGCTCGGTGGAATGGCCTAGCGCAGTTCCATCCCGGACACGGATCGGAGGTTTTGCTGCCGGATCCATTCTATTGTTGGAGAAAAGATAAACGAGCTTGCGACTTTCTCAGCGACTAGAAAGCAATGGCCGAGCGAGAAAAAAAGAAAAAGAAATAAGAGAGCGGAAAAGAAAGAGGGTGTCTGTCGCTGGCAAGCATGGGTTACGAGAAGGAAAATTAGGAAAACCAGAGAAAAAGGGCGAGAGAGACCAGCCGGATATACCGATACAAAATACGTTGAACATTGACACGACATGCAATAGGAACGCCTAGCTCCCCTGTCTAGAATGGGCGCTATGTCTATAGGCTGATACAAGACTTATGGTGATAGGACAATGGCGCACATGGCCAAGACATGCATTTAGCGGCCGAAGTAGAGAGAAATCGGCGCGTGTACTGTTCATCAGCGAGCAGCTCAATGTGATCCAGTATATAGCGAAAGAGGCAACAAGACATGCCAAAAGGGTTCAAACGATAGTATCCAAGAGACCCGGGAACAGTGTGATAAATCAACCTTAGACTCGAGAGCTTCCGACAGGCGAGAAGGCAAACCAGTGTCTTGCCTACTCTCTGCCTGTTCCAAGACCTGGCTCAGAAATATCTTGACGGCTCTGCAAGCGCCTCATGGGCTGTATAGTGCATGCATGTGCATGTGCATGTGCATGAACAGGCTCTCGAGATCTAGATACAATCCGGGGGCGGGGGAGGCAGGACAGCTCGCTACAAAGCTGGCGATGCCTGGAGCAGTGGAATTCAGGCTATGGAAAGCCATCCCGGTTCTACTAGATCGCAGAGAAAAGAGACAGCGGCCTTACTGTGGCTTGATGAGCTTTGCTTGCTTTGCTGTCTGCCCCAAGACATACATTACACAGCAAGTGTGTCCAGTCGTTACACAGGTCAACGCTATTATTGGCCCCGCGTGGCCTGTGATTGGCCGGCTCGTCTAGGCAAATAAGACTGTGTCTCGAGAGATGCTTTCAGATGACTCTAATCCCATGATCTTAATCTAAGGCTTAGCCAAGGCTTTCCTTCAATACTCCTATCCCATTGTTCATGGGGAAAAGATCTCCGCATCACGTACGTCGTTACGCGTTTATCGGTGTACAATGTTCCTGTAGGTACTAATCGAGACGCCTTGATAAGTCGTTCGTCTGGTGGTCGCAGACTGCCCGCAGCGACAGGATCGAGCGTTAGATTGTGAGTGCTTGCACAGCACAGATTATGGCAGGATATATACAATATTACAGCCCAGGAAAAAACGCCATTCCCGTGCCCCTAAAAACTGTCGACATGCCCATAACGCCAGGTATGATGATGTATGCCAGATGAAAAGAAACAAAAAAAGAACAAGAAAAAAGGGGAAAACTCCCCCTGAAGGCCAATGAGAAAAACAAATGTCAGACAGAAGTGCCACCCAAAAAAAGCACCACATGAACAGAATTTAGAACACAATGAAGGCCTGGATACCTCGTTTACAGGAAAAAGAATGTCGTGAAAGCCAGACGTGAGCCTGGTCCGACTATGCCCCGGGAGCGGCTTGGTCTTGAGCATGGACACGCGTCCGGATCTTAAACCGGTCGCGGAATCTCTCAGCCAAAGAATGTCTTTGACATTGTTGGTCTTCGCATGCCGAAGTGCCGTTGCTTGCGCCAGCCTCGTTACTGACAGTCACATGGCCCGGTCTCTGACCCAAGTCCCTGCTGCCGCTGCTACTGGCATGTGGCATGGAAGATGTGCGATTACGCAGTTGCCGAAGAATCTGGATCCGTTCATCGCGTGTTCGGGCCATGCGAAGGCGATGGAAGTCAAGGAATTTAG
Source organism: Ceratocystis smalleyi (assembly GCA_003449175.1). NCBI lineage: Eukaryota > Fungi > Ascomycota > Sordariomycetes > Microascales > Ceratocystidaceae > Ceratocystis > Ceratocystis smalleyi. The sequence goes on from NETT01000276.1 coordinate 9,217, forward strand.
ACGTGCGATGGTGGCTATGGCTTGGGCTTCGGCGGTGCTCGGGCTCAGGTTGGCTGGGCGACTGACCGGACAAAGGCTCGTCGCCGTCATCATCGTGTGAGTGGTCGAGAGGCGGGGGGAGAATGGTATGGGTCTCGCTGGCATCATCAGGGCTGATGTGAGAGTTGGTGTTGAGATCGAAGCGGCTAGACAGTGGAAGATAGGCTTATGTCAGTTTCAGTTCTAATTTGCAAGACTTCTGCGCATTTTTGTTTCCTTGCTGTTACAGCTTTCCCTGTTTGCGGCAAGAGGCAATAAGGGAGAAGTGGAGTCGAGAGGCAGTAAGCTTACCAAAGGGGACAGGTGCCAGAAACGTTCAGAAGCCAGGGATCAACACAGGCTGGGTGGAATTTATGGTCGCATGGAAGCACGCGAACATCCTCGCCAACCTGGAAATCATCGGTACAAATTGAACAGCCAAGATGGCCATTGTCGTCATTGCCGTCATCGTTGCTATTGTGGTTGCTGTTGTTGTCGCCGTTGGTCTGGATACTTGCATTGGACCGGTTACATTGGCCGTTTCGACTGGTAGTATCATTTGGCTGCTTTTCATTTTCGGGCTGGGTTTCCTGGGTCTTGGCGGCTTGGGATTTCGAAGCAACGGGCGACAATGGCGCTAGTGGAACAGTTGCATCTTGTGTTGAAGAGTCGCGCCTAGCAACAGGGGCAGGAAACACGATGTCGGGACCAGACTCGACGTCGTTGATGCGCTCTGCCTTTGACGGTACTGGATCGCCAAATTTGATGATGGGAAGAGTCCCAAGAACTGCACGAGCAAGACCACGTGCACGGCTCTGCCCGGGTTGGCTACCCAAGCTTTCCCTAGGCCCATAGCGCTCGGGATATCTGTGGGCCCGGATAGCGCCTGTGCTGACAATAATGAGAAAGAGAAGTGATATGATGCCTGTGATGCCGTACAGGAGACTCATGGCGATGGCAGACCCCCCTGATCTGCGTTCCCCGGTATCGCGGGTTTTGTTTGTTTGGGCGTTGATGCCGGAAATTTGGGCTTGTAGCGAGTTCACCGAGTGTGTGATGGAGTTTAGGATACCGACTGAGACAGGCATAGAAGCGACAGTAAAAACTCGGTTGAATTCGAGGTCGCCAGTATATGATAATGAGCAGTAGTTTGCTTCGGTACTATACAAAAGTATTGCAAGTGGCTTTTGGGCCATCATGGCGTTGAGCATGGTGTTAGGAGAGGTAGTGGAAGAAGCGTCGCCGCTACATGAGAGATAAATAATTTCTATTGGGGAAGCTGCATAGCTGTCAAAGTTGGAGGCGTTGACAATGGTCAAGGGACCGGAGAGAGATATTCTCTGTTGAAAAGATTAGCCAGAGACCAGATTTGGGGGAGGAGGAGAGCATTGATTGCATGGTTGCGCATACATTTCGTGCGGATTCGCTCTCATTCAGCCCTTGAGCTGTGGTTAAGGGAAGGACCGAGTAAGTGTCAGAGTACCCTCGGTCACTCAGGTAGAGGTACATGGAAGAATCTGAAGCCCAGTCTGGAGCCTCGGCAAGGGCGGTTGTCGAAGCTTCTGCGCAAACAAGCGAGATAGAGCGCGCCAGGGCCAGCAGCACAAGGTGGCGACACGGAGATCTTAGGCTGGTCATCGTATATAAAGATGCAACAAAGGATAGCGACAGGAGAAGACGGGAGAAAACAGAAGGGATAACAAAGACACAGCAAGTAAGAGTGCAGCGCAGCTGTTAAATAATAAAGCAGAGTCAAGAGGGCGGGTAGGCGTGTTTCCGGCGCTGCTGATGAAACCAAGCCCTGGTAGGCAAAGCCTGACTGACAGTCAGCAATGACGTCGGCGGTACACTATATAATTACAAGCAGCGCAGTGGACCGGTGCAGCACGAGCGGCAGAATAATGGCGGAGCAAACAAGACGGGAATGGAAGCTAAAAGACAGAAAATCGAGTATAAGAGCAGCGTTATTGCGTGTAGTCAGAGTAGATTAGCTGATTAAACATAGGATGTACGCATCGATCAAAAAGAGCTTTGGCCATGCCACAGCAGCAAAGGGAAAGAAAGACTCAGGGACCCAAGCACAAGACAGGCGATGAAAGGAGTCTGAAATAAGAGCGGTAAATACAAGGGAATAAAAGGGAGTGGGTGCAGTTGGCAAGAAGGGAATACGAAAAATGAAATGAAAAATAAAGAAAAGAGTCAGTAGTGGCAACGGTGATGAGGGGAATAAAGAGGAGAAGAGATAAAGGGAAGACCAAAAGAGGACAAGAGGAACAGGAATCGTTTAGTGAAGTAAAAGTTCTCTCAGGGCATGATCTGATTGAAACTTGTTTGAGCGTAACTACCAAGAGGAAACTTGATACAATGTGCAAGTACGCACAGCCAAGTCCAGCTCCAGCTTCTCCTTCTCCACACGCACCTTCTTAACCTTGCGCTTTCCTAGCTGGTCCTTCCTGCCTCGCTAACCCTGCCCTGTCTTTGCTGGATCTTTCCTGCAATTGCTGCAATTGCTGCATTTTGCTTCTTGCTTGTCTCTGCATGCGACCCCACTCGGGTTTCTATGGACAGCAACAGCCCATTGAGGAGAATGGTTGCACAGATGGATGAGAAGGAAGGGCGCGCTGCTCTTACTTGCTGCTCTTGCTTCCTGCTCTTGCTTCCTCCAACTCCTACTGCAACTGTCTGCTGTCGCTGCCGTAAAAACCATAGGCTAGTATGCTCGGCTGCTGGCTGGTGGCTGGCTGGTTCTTGCCTTTTTTGTTTGCTGTTCAAGGCAGTTGCCTTTAAGCGCGGCTGCCCCGGGCTTAGCTTGTGGGGCCAGTCAGAGTGCCGGCCAAGGACAGGTGGATCGGTTGGACTTGATACTCTGGACCTGGACGATGACAAGTGAAGAAGAGAGGCTGCTTTTTACTTTTTATTTTTGATGCGCGCAGGCAGGGAGATTCAAGAAGCATTGGAATCAACAAGTACGGCTCTTTTTTTTTTTTTTTTTCTTTTCTCCGAAGAGTCCCCTTGTGTTTTAGGCATTTCTTGCCCAGAACAGCATGATCGGCAAACAGGCCTCTCCTTCTCTTGTACAAAGAAAAGCTGTCATGTGGAATAATATTGTTCGTCCATTTACCCGAAAATCTTCGCTGCAACAGCTCGGCTTACTTGTTTTCCGGCCAGTCCGGAGTTGTCTTCAGAGAAACCCGAAAGAATACAATAGAAACACCTTTTGCCGCTTCTGGGCAAGCTTTAGGTTGAAACAAGTTACTCCGAAAGCGGGCGGAAAGACAGGACGGACACTATAGCACACCTGGGGTCTAGCCGACCAGGCGTTAATTTTGCTTTCGACGAACGGGATTTGATCATAAAGTGCGTTGTACGTAGATTCTAGGCCTGGATCGGTGCTTGCAAATTCCGCCTCTTTCTTTTATCTTGCTGCGTGATGCAAGTAAGCTACTCCAAGAGGTAGGCGGGCTTGGCTGTGCCTATATCTAACTACTTATATACAGGCGCTGGCGTCGTCATCCCTTCCTCAGGCGGTGAAGGAGCGTGGCGTAAAAAAAAAGAAGAAAAAAAGCCGCAAAGACCCCTAGAATCCCGTTCCGTATTGGGCCGTTGCCTCTTCTTGTCGGCAGAATTGCGATCATCTGGATGTTAATCAGAGAGTGCTTTTGGTCTTGTGAGTCGCTCCGTCGCAGTGACATCAGCTCGTCGGGCTGGGTCGGAATGGTTCAGCGGTAACTTTATACAGCTACATAGGGTATAGGGCGCTCTTAGCATCTGAGCATCTTTGCACAATCATGATCTTATATGCACCCCCCGTCATCCACCCCATTTAGTAGAGGCTAGCATAAGCTCTACATCTCACTGATCAAGACAAAAGAGCATCTAGATTTCCTCCATTTCCTCCAAGTCGTTGAGCACCGGGAAGTCGCCAATCTCCACTCTTTCCGAGCGCACAAAAACACCATGCTTCATTGCCGATTCGGCACCCCAGTATCTCTTTCCATTGATACTCCCATCGTTTTTTCCCACTGGTTCGTCCAGCCGCACGCCGATCCACGGGCCAGTGCCACCTGAGATCTCCGGTACCTCACCAACGTACTGCACACATCCACGACGTTCGTCGTCGCCACCGACACGACACCGAAGACCGACCTTGATGCCGCGTTCTTCAATATCCTTGGCCATGCTAGACAGTCGCTCGGCTTCAGCTCGGGGTGCGTCGGGGTCGAAACGGCCAAGCTTATGCGTGCGCTTCCATGCCCGTACGGAATCGTCCTTCTTATCGTATTCATCGTCTGGCATGACGTACTTTTCTACGTTTGATATGTCGGTGAAATCGGGGCGTGCTGAAGCTGGACGCGTATCGTTGATCTAGAAATAAAGAGTTAGCCAGGTGAAAAGCGGGGAGGCGGTTATACTGGGAGTGGTGATGGGCGGTGGGTGATGGATGAGGAAGGGACGAGTCACATACACGCAGCTCTCCCTGGCGGCTCAGATTCCAGCCTTCTAGAGTCGTTTTTTCCTCGTCGGCAGCAGATACTGGGATGACCTCGCCGCTAGGGGTTTTGTACGAGATCTGCTGGCACGAGGGGGGAATGCCTGTAACAGTTTCCATCTTAGCCCTCAATTGGTCAATCGACCATGAGGGTGTGATGCGCCTCTCCGACGCAGAGTAGTCCGAGACTACAAAAAGCGAGACATCAGCCATTATGTGTTATGATGTAGACTAGCTTGTTTGGTCTCAAGGGTAGTAGTTCTATATTAGTGATGATGTTTTGTTAGTATCTTGACCAGGCTTCGTTAGACCCCCCGCGCGGCACTCACGGTAAACAGATTAGTGGCAAAAATGTAAGGAACAGACTGCATACGTATCCTGAAGCTTTTTAGAAATCTCCTTGATCTGGTAACTTTCTTGTCCTAGTCCTTTCTATGTCACTGTTGATAGTTGTTGTCATAAGAATCACAGCTTCTATGGGAGCGGGGGGGGGGGGCCTAATACAAGCATGGACGCACTTTGTTTAGACGCCACATCTTAAACGGGCGCCACTTTTGAGCGCCGCATGCGTTATCGATAAGCACTATCGATAGAATTGTTGATGTTACACAATGAAGATGGTGATAACAATACCATTCGTACGCCTAGCATCAAATGTGACAATCTCACTATACACATATCTGCCAGCAGTCCCAAGTCGTCTGAACACTACGTTTTGCATCCTTCTTCTTGCCATTACCTCCAGTCTTTCTGTCTCCCATAACGCCTCCTTCCCCTCTCTCTCCCCACCCCCTATCTATGACGAACGACGTTGACACAACCAACCGACTACCCTGACCACAGGGAGGATCAAAACCAGATCTAGACTCAGACCACCACGACTTTGTCCGAACGCCGGCTATCCAGAAAATAGAATCAAGGTGGACTAGCAGTCTAAGTTGTGGGTAGGCTAGTCAATCTGGCACGAAACAAACAAGCCTCTTCTTTTATGCTTTTGTGCACTGGGCCTCAAAGCTAGAGTTGGTTGAACCGCTGTTTCTGAACACACGATCGGTTTCGCGTGTGGGCTTACCAAAACTACGAGGGCATCTATGACGACTGTTGCTAAAGTTTCAGCTGTATTGACATTAATTACTCCATATGTCGGTAGTCCTGGAAAAGAAAACGACAGTACTCCGGTTTGGCCTGCTGTGGTCCATGTTGCTTGTCTCTTCACCTGCTTAGAGCGGTCAACTGATCCGCATTGAGGACATTTGCCATGATTTCTGCAATATCCGACAGGCCCAGCCTCTTCTTTTTGTAGTCCAGACTATCAGGCTGCTCCTGCTCATTCTCCGTTGATCACAGGACTAGCCCTTTTTTCTTTCCGTTTATCACGGCAGGTTCAGCACATACGGACCCAGACACAAAGACATTCAGTGCTGGTTGAGTCTGCCTATGGTGCCACAGTGTGCTGTATACCGCTAATGCGGAGACATTTACGTCTACATGCAGCTCTTCGTTTGAATTGTGTTTCACGCATAGGTATAACGGTAGGGGCAAAGGGGCAAGTAGTAGACGGTGGTCTAGAAGCGGGTGAGGTATATCGGGTGGCAAGTGATGAGGCGGGCTCCTTAGCGCTATAGGTTGTAGAGCAGACAAAGCATTGGGAAACTGATGTCTTTTGGGCTACCATGTAGAGCTTCTTCAGCGTTGTTTCTCGCCTCGTTGTGTCAAATACTTTTCAAGTTCCCCGATGTCTCGATTGTGTTTCTTTCTCCAGAGCAAGCATAGCAGCTGTTCGTTTGGCATACAACCACGGCATCTCTTAGCTGCATGAGCCTTGTCTTCTTTGTTTTGCATAGAGCACATAGACAAAAAGAAAATTAGCACAGGAAGAGTCTGGGAGCAACAGAGACGCTCTAGCAAAGTGTACCGCCGCCCGGAGTGTGATGCTTTAGGATATACAATGAAAAGCAGATGGGAAATGGAAGCCATGGGATGTCAGCCGCCTGATTGGCTAGTTGCACTGCACTGGACTTGCTACCCCAAGTATAGGGTACTCATATATACAGACAGCTCATTTATTCTTCCAACAGTGTCCAGTCATGTATCATCTACAAGAGATGTCGTTAGATGCTCCCCTTGTCATGCGAGCGCCCGAGGGCAAGACAAGAGACAAAAGACACGGAAAGGGCGATAGGAGAGGTGCATAGTTGCACCTCAATGCAGCCATGCGGGCAGGACGTACGCTTGCCTTCTTCCTTCCTTTCTCTTCATTGACCCTTCTCCTTGTGCTCTTGTTACGCTGTTTATTTTTATGATCCAACCCCTGTCCGTTTGCCTTCTGTGACCAGCCGTGGCTGAATGGCGTTGTTGCTGTTTGCCTGACTTCATTATCTCTTTATCCCGTTAGCCCCTCTCTCCAACCAGCGCCTCACTACTTTCCCTCCCCCCCCCCTCTGTCCTATTCATATGCACGAAACCGCCGTCTCGACCTTGTTTAACACGCCTTAGCAAACAGGCTTGTGGTGGCTTGTAAGTAGGATCCTCTCAAGGGGCATTACTATGTCCTATTTGCTTCGCACAGCAACAGCACGTACTGTACCCGTGCAAACGGATGTCGGGTGTATGCATTAGTTGATATAGCTTTGGTATTCTTCCGGCCATACGCTACGCAAGAGCTGAGAGCAAGAGTCATAAACTCAGATAGGTAGGTAGACAGGTCATAGCCAAGGCGGTGGGCGGGAAGGGAGCCTGCGGCACCTGTGTGCTACACCATGGGGTGATATAAGGGAGAGACTAGGAAACGTTGTAGACATGATATAGTGATACGTGTAGATAACTGCCTGATAGACAGTAGCTGAAAGGACGATCTCGAGGTGCTGCTCTAGCCATAGTTTGGTGTTGATCAAGCTACGCCTACTTGAATAGATTATAGGGGGGGAGGGGGGTTCTTGCTTTCTGTCAGCATATTAGTGCTATTCTCGTTTCCAGCCCTGCCTTGCCCTCATCATCACACTTGACCTCTCTATTGTCCCTCTCGGTCTCGGCACTGTCTGTGTTTCCTCTGTATCGCCACTGTGTCTTACCTCAAAGCCTACTGTCCAACACTGCAGAATTCGGCGATTATTATACGAATGCGCTCATGAAGGGGGCTGGAGGCACCTAGTTTGTTTTTCATTCTTGTTTTTGTTTGTTTTTGTTGGTTTTTTTCTCCTTTTTTTCTCTCAGAATTGTAAGATCACTTCTGAACACTCGCCCCGGCATGACTATCCACGCACCACATATCTGCATAGCCTAGCTTCCGGGCTGTATGAGGCGGTAAGTCTACAAGGCGGTCAGGCTGCGGGGAGGGTAGAGGCATGCATCAGGCAGCTAAATGAAATGTACGACGCTATCCGTTTGCACCGTAGCTTTTAATAAGGCGTAGTCTCGCATGCGCCCTCTTCTTCTGGGGCTACCATGCGTCCTTGAGCGCGCGTTTGTATCAACAAAGGCCGCCTCGTCTCATTAATCTGTTTGTCTTGCTGCATACATGCGATAGCTCAATAGAGGGGTTTGCATAAAGATACTTGCAGCTGCCTCAGCCAAAAGCACGGCGGTTAGACGCATGGCTGCCTCACCAACTCAAGACATGTATCAGTAGTTCTAATTGCGCCTGCCGAATGCGCTTCTCGTCATGCCCGTTACTGACGACTTACAAGACATATTAGGGTTTGTGTGTCTCTAGGGTTTTCTTGGTGCTCGAATGCCACCAGCAAGGAGATTATGATCTGTAGGCTAACGTGAGCCGAAGCGACCCAAGACAGCAAAATAAAGTTGACCTAGAAAGCAGCAGCAGGAATAAGCAAGAAAGGCCTACCAGGACACCAAAGGCCTTGAGACCGGAAGACATACCAAACAGGGACTAATAGTCGGGGGAGGGCCAACTGTTCCAAGTCCTACCCTTTTTGCACTTCACCTTTGGCCCTTTTGATTTTGACTAATAATGCGCCGTGTTTGGGCTAGGCCAGGCAAGTAAGGCCCGGGTTTTATCTTGGTATGTCCTGGCTCTGTCTGCCTGCCTGTCAGGTTTAGGGCTCTCTCAAACTGTCATTGCAGTGGTTCGTTCTTGTGCCAAATCGGGGCCAAGACCTGGAGATTTTTGGAGTTGGCAGATGTAAGCAAGAAAAGCCAAGATGTTTTTTTTTTTTTTTTTGCAGGACTTATCACCACCAAGCATACTCGACGCTTCCATCGTATTCGTCCTGCTCCTATTTCTTTTTTATACCAAATTTAATCACTGCCCTGACAGGATCAACGAGTCTTTTCATTATTCTGTCACCGTTTTCTCTTACCACAGTCCTTCCCCCCTCCCTCTTCGGCCTTTATTGCGTTGGCGAAGAGAAAAAAGCATCGACACTACTGCATTGCTGCCCGTCCACCGCCTCGCAAGATTACGAAGTCTGAACAAGGATTCTCTCCCAGCTCGCCCGTACAAATATCCTCTGTCGCTGTTTGCCGCATCTGCTCCCACACTTCGGCCACTGCTGTCTGGCTCTCCTCGTGATCAAGTCTCCGGATTCATTGCCGCTTCGGGCAACAGGCTCTGTCGGTATAATCGCCTCGCGCATACACCTTACTCCCTAGCTAGCTGTCGGGGGTTTTCAGTGCTCGCTTTGATTAGTACATTGCGCCTTGGACTCAACAACCTGACCATTTTCGTCCTCTCGCCCATCCTTGCAGGCCTTTTTTTCTTTCTCTGCCATCCGCTTCTACGCTTTCTTCTGGGATCCTCACTGGTCTCCCTCTCTCGTGAAAGTGCCTGCTTGCCCCCTCGCAGTTCATTTCCTGCTCCCTTCATCCTTTGTTATACACTTCTGGATTTCTACTTGCAACCTTCAGCAATCCTCTGCTATCGTGTCTCATTTCCAAGGTAAGTCCACATTTCAGGCTTTCATGAACCTTGGCGCCTTCTTCCTCTTGCCAGCTTGTTAAGTGTTGTTATCTGCACCGCCTGTAGGTGTGCTGTGCTTCATTCCTTTTATCCCTTGATCCCCATGTCACTTTCTTGATTCTTCTGCCTTCGTCCAACTACTCTGCACACAAAAATGCATCAAAGAATAGCTCGTCGGGTGGCTTCACCGATGCTTATGCCTGGTAAAATCTCTTTCACTACTGCATCAAGTATTAGTGGCCACTTGTTTCGGTGGTAAAATCTAAACACACGGCCCCCCCCCTTTGATGTACCCACGCCCTTCGGGCTCTCCCTCACGCCCTAGCCCTAGTTTACAAGGATCGCCCAGGAAGTGACTGTCCCTCAGCCTCGCGTACCACATGTCACCTAGGCGGAAAAGGAATAACAACCACCCTCCACACCCCCCTCCCCCTTCCTCTAGCTGCCTTTGGGTTGAACACCATTAGGTTCCATATGGAATATCTTGGGTTTGTCCCCTCGAGCCATATAACGTCTCCGTTTCCCCATCTCTGGGAAGGCGGTCTTGTTCCCTGGATCTTTACCTTTTCTCAACACACTTATCACGAGCTTGATGGCACTTCCCATTCTATACCTGTACATATTTTCTGCTTATTTTTGCCATTCTTTCTTTTCTTCTCGTTCCTTCCGAGACCCCTCTTGATGCCTTTGCTCTGCACCTTCATTACAAGGCTCATCTGTTAACTCTAGCCCTTATATTCGCAGTCCTTATACTCCCACCTCTTACGATCGCCTTATACAAACACTGCCGTATCCTTCATATCGTCATCATGGACTCCTCAGTTGTGAGACCCGTCGCCTCTGACGAGCTGAACGCTGCTGCCCTCGAGCAGTTCATCTACCAGCCTGTTACCACAACGATGATCGCATATTTAGCACAAGCCGCTCACAACGTTATTGTCTGCAACCCTAATCTCATGCCTGCTCCTATTCCCGATTGCTCAGAACCTGATGACAAGCCCACTGCTACTGCCATGGTTGTTGGCCCTCAAGATGGCGGCCTTCCTTCGCTGGAAGCTTTCATCACCAAGCTTGTTGTTTCTTCCAAGGTCCACGTTCCTACTTTGATGTCCACCTTGGTCTACCTAAACCGCCTTCGGTCCAAGCTACAGCCTATGGCTCGCGGCCTGCGCTGCACCGCCCACAGAGTTTTTTTGGCTGCCCTCATTCTTACTGCCAAGTACCTCAACGACAGCTCTCCTCGTAACAAGTACTGGGCAACCTACAGCAACATATGCGGCGAGAACTATAAATTTGGTCTGTCTCGCAAAGAAGTCAATCTGATGGAGAACCAACTCCTCAGTCTTTTGGAGTGGGATCTCCGGATTTCCCCAGCAGATTTGTACTCGGAGCTAGACTATTTCCTCGCTCCAATCCGTCAACAAATTGCTGATCGCCGCAGACGCCGCGCCGAGCGCAAGCGTGCCCAGCAAGAGGATCGCCGCAGGAAAGAAGAAGAGGCTGCTACTCTCCTTGCTATCCGGGAACTCGAGCGCGAGCAATGCTATCGCAGCTACGTCAACCAGATGCCATCGCCGCCCTCGTCTCGCGGCCATTCTTGCACACGACCCACAACGGCTTCCGTCGACTTCTTTCCTTCTTCTACTGATGCATGCACGCCTCCTGGCCTCAGTTACAACTCTTCTGGAAGCAGCTATAGTTCATCGCGCGCTACAACACCCCTGGATGGCAGCACTGATGAGGATGCTTACATTTACGTCAACTCGGGCTGTGCGCAGTCTCCAGTCGAGGTTTACGGGTCTCCTCTCATGTCCAACAAGATCCGCAAGGCTCCTAATAACTATTCCGCTCTCGAGTTGAACGATCCCAACTTGTTCGATCCCCGCGACCTGCCCAAGCCGAAGCGTGCTCGTCGTGCCCGGGGGGTGTTTGGCCGGATGTTTAGCAACAGTACCGCCACCATGTAAACCAAGCGACATCGCGTAACCCCCTAACAAACAAGATATCCTGTTCTCTTTGTCAATCGTTCTTTTCTTTTTCAAACTCTTTTCATTCTCTTTTCATCTATTTCCTTTTGCATTTTACACTTCAAGCATGGCGTTGCGGAATGTTTGACCCTCTTCAGTTATTCTAGGTCTCTGTTTCATTTCCTTATCTTTTTTGTCTTGGCCAGTTTTCACTTGGAAAAACTCGGCGTGTATTCTTCCTTGGTTATTTTTTTCTTCTCTTTCTCTATACTCTTTGTTTATTCTGGTCTCTTCAATCTCGTTGTCATTTCACGTTTAATAAGTCTCTGAGTAGCTTTTCAGGTGTTGTCTTTT
>NETT01000276.1:20998-32543 GCA_003449175.1 Ceratocystis smalleyi
GGGGGGCACGAGTATTTTCGGGCAAGAAATAAAAAATACCAATGTTTTTGTCTTGCTTGTATTTGTCGTCGGACATTTGTCTTCATGGCTTCGGCCAAGGGCTGCTTTCTTTTTTTTATCATGGTTATTCATATTTTACTTATGGAATACTACTTTTTTTCCTCCGACTTCAAGACTTGTAGCTTTCATAACCCGTTGATCTTGTTGCCTCTTCGTATATGTCCAAGACAAAATTGCTTGCTGGCCCGCCAATGCCCAGTTCTTTGTCTGGTTCGTGTCATGTTCGCCTTGGAATTATTGGACTCCATGTGCATCTCTTATTTCGTGACAGATACAGAGAGACTGGATTGCATTCCTTTTCATGTTTCAACTACAGGGTTCAGCTCGTGATGTAATGCCACCCTCCCTCTTTGGGGTGTTCTGGGGCTTGTAGTTGGTACTATTTCTATTGATAAGCAGGCTGTTGCTATTCCCACGTCCTATCTCGCTTCTACATTCAATCCACTTTCCCCATGACATATCTCTTCTTCCACAAATCCGAAAGACTCTCCTCTCGTATCCCCGTTCGAGATAGCAGCGTTTTCTGAGGCGCACTGCAAATGTCGGTGTAAGTTCCTATCCTGTTTCGCCATGCGTGTGCAGTATTTTCCGTCGGGCAATCCACACATTGGGCTGGTTTGCTGTTGTTGTGGGATGTAGGTGCAGTGGAAATTGCAGTCTTTTATGATTGAAGGACCTTTGGGGATAGCGTTTGATGAGTTGGCGGACGGGAGGCATTGCTCTCACCTCTTGCGGCCTGTTGCTTGGTCGAGATATATGTGTGTGTGTGCTTGTGTCTGCATGCGCTGTAGATTCTGGAAAGCCACATATGCACACCATAGCCTTGCAAGGGCTTTGGTCATTTCTTGTCGCAGGACTTTGATGAGGTAGATGTGGTGATAGCAGCATTCATTCTATGCATACAAACTGTACCCCTAACGGTTCCGGTCGGGTCAATACCCATAGTATCTAAGTGGCTTCGTAGCTGTTTGCGCAACCGTGTATGCAGAACCGTGAAGTGGGGGTCTCTCCCCTGCAGCAGAACGATATTTCATTTCGGCGCTGCTGCGTTGTAAAGACGTGTCGTGCATCAGAGTCAAAGTATGCAAGGCTCGGGATCTCGTACAGACAAGAAGTGGGTATAACAGCGACACCCATTATTGATCTATCAACCCCCCCTCACCTTAGTCTTAAAGGTCTCTGTCCATGCAAGTCGCATGTATAAATTGTAGTTGCCGTTGTTCTGAGCGATGCAAAGGCCTCTTGCACTCCAACTGAAGCGCTATATGCAACATCCAGCGAGCGGTTTCTTCTCCTCGCAGGACAGTCAGGAAAGCGTCAGCTGGCCCAGCCCTCTCCATGGTTATATACACTCATTCAAACATTGCTGTCGCTTAGGCCGCTCATACTGTGTGTATTTGATGCCGTCCGGCTGGCCATTAGATATGTAGGCCTGACTAAAAGAGGCAAAAAAACAAGGCGACCAACTGGCTCGTTCTGGGATGGCAATGACCTGGCCAGCATCAGTCAGCTGCTTGTATGCACAGCACGATCACTTGGTGCATGGCGCGCCATGTGATGGAGCCCAAGATTAGGAATGTGCATATGTTGCTAACAGAGACCATTTGTACAAGAATCTGAGACTTCATAGACCCCCTCTCTAAGACGTGAAAGAACAGCACTACATAATCAAAGCCGTGTCATAATACGATGTTTCATAGCTTTGCGATGCCTTGCAAGGCTGTAGTACTGCAGCTGGTTTGTTCTTCCGCCAGTTTGCACATCACATCCATCAGTCGTGCGAGAAACCCCACAGCCAAGTACAGGGCTTGACACATATCCTGACTCTTGCTAAATCTCCTTGCCTGACTATTGTTATTGTCCCTTCATATGCTGATCTCCAGTATATTTACTCACAGCATATTGGCGACAGCGAGAAATGAAACGCTGGATGCTCCCCTTCCCCCTAACCACTCACGCACTGCTACAGGACAAGATGCTGACTGCCAAGCGAATTACCAGCACATATACGGCTCCAAAGTGCTGTATGCATGAGTATTCTATCCGCCTTAGGTCATTTAGGGCTCTCTGTCACTATAACTGCATGTGCAAAGCAATTATGCAGCGTATGTGCTGTCCTTTGGCCGAGTTCCAGTGAGGCACCACGTCGATTGCTGGCCTGCCTAAACCCTCCTCAACAGTAGGTAATTGTGAATCGTGAAAATAGGGTTAAGTAAAAAAGCTAATCGGAAGTCGCCGATAGCTTGAACCCTGGCTGCGTCGTCGCTCAGAAAGCCAGGCCTTCGCTCCTTGTTTGAGGGGCTGTCGCCTCCTCTCCCTCAGGAGAGCCCCTGAACAAGCTAACAGACCATCCCTCCCTCCCTCGGAAGCCGACTAGCCAAAGGCCCGTCAAGCCTCATTCCCCAAGTTTTAGTTCCTTTCACCAAGATAGACGGCGCAAAATTTTGTGCGGCACTAATACGCAGAGCTAGAGCCATAGTGTTGATCTTGGCCTTCAAAGGATGCCTTTTTTGTCAATTGTCAGTTCTTCGTTTCAAGCTGAAATAGACCTTGGAAAAGTTTTTCCTTTGCCTTATTTGCTGCGCCATGTCTGAAGAGAAGGCACCAACGCAACAAGTAAAACAGAGCTTACTTGGGCTTGGATGGAAATGGCAATAGAGGAGAAACCCCAACTCAGCTGTTGGATTTGCTGGGCTTGAGAACATGACTTTGCGCGCTCTATACAGAGAATCTCAAATGAGGCACATACAGGCCCCGAACCCCAAACACGAGACCTGCACGAAGCCGCTGCTGTGTTGGTCAGCGAGGGGACTTTTATCGTGACGACCGATCCCTCCTTGAACTACAGGTCTCAATGCAGCCTCTGACGTAGTTTTCTTTTCCAGTCGGTCCAACCACGGGCCTTACAGGGGAGGGGGTCAGGGAGAGATGAAAAGGGAGGGGTGGTCACGAACGATGCGTTGTAATTGTGATGGCTCAAACCTGCGACAATTTGAACATTGCTCACATGCGTTGGCTCGCCAGGGTTTGCATCATCAATGACTGCCTGGTGAAAAAAAGAAAAAAAAAACATCGACTTGACTTTTTATTTTCTTCTTTTGCTGCCTTGGTAGATGCTTCAATAGCACTACTGTACTCCAGCAGACTATAATGTTTTGTTTGACTTTGGGCCTGCCAGAAACAAGCCAAGTCGTCGAGTTTCCCGTGAATAGAATGCGGCTGATATGAAGAGAGCAGCAATGGGCCCATTCCTTGTTGCTGTTAATAACCCTCTGCAAAGGGTTCGTTCTCTTTTTTTTTTCATTTTCATTTTCATTTTCGTTTTCTTTCATTCCCTTGACCCTGAGCCGCGTCTTGTCAAAAGAACAAGGCTTGATTTCAGGTTTCCATGAATGTTCCGGCTTTGGAAAACGTCCCTTTCTCTCTGACATCACCTGGGCAATGATATCATCGATTGCTCCTCATAGTCAAAGGCCTTTCTCCCTCCCCTGTACATTTGTACATAATTTGTACGTACTCGGTCTAGTGCCATGTCTCATGCTGTGCTGTGCATTAAAATCGCACTGCCACATTGGCCGGACGGGCGCTGGCAGGAACATCCAGGAGACACCAGGGCTCCGTTGATACGGCTTATCGTGCGCTTGTGATTGGCCGTTCGGATGATCTCGGGCGTTTTTCCAAGGGACTCTCCAGCAATTCTGCAAGATGCGATGCACGAAGAAGGCGGGTCCAAGACTTATGGCAGGCTGGCATGACAGAAAATTTGCACACTGTTGATGGAGGAGGCATCGTGGAGTTTCTTTTCTTCATGTAGGAGGCGTACCAAGAATTTGAAGTAGCGTAGCAGGCAGTCTATGGTTAGGCATAAACCTCAAAAGAAGGGGGAGATCCCCTTGCCATGCCAGTTCAAGCAAGAATACTTTGGCTTAGGACCAATGTCGTCATAAAAGCCTCTGGGGCACTAGCTGAGCTGACTTAGACCAAATGTAGACTAGCGCATGAGCTCGCATTCTCCGCAAAGACAACAAAAGACGCAGGTGGCTTTGCCTTCGACAGGAGTCTTACATTTCACACTTGCACTTTTCTAGAAGACAGACAACAACTAGGCAAGACAGACTGCGCTTCATTTCTCCCCGCTCAACTATGACGTATACGCGCCCATCATACTTTGCAGCGTCCCGTTGGAGATCACAGACGTGAACTTGTAACTTGTACTGGTAGGTGAGATTTTTCCAGAGGAGGGCCAATGAGGCATTTGCCTAAAGTGGGCCGTACCCTGCTCGGCAGGAACTCCCAGCCAGATGCTCAAACGGTATTACTAGGAAAGTCTTTCGATTCTGTGGGATTTGGAGAAGAGGATGAGCCCGTGGCAGAATCCTTTGTAAAGAAAATGGCAAGACCAGCTTTCACCAGCTGCTGTATTGTTTGCCTTGCTGACATCGCCAGGACAGCAGTCAGTCAACTGTGCCCGGCTATGCAGAGCCTAGACCGTGGTATATTGTTCAGGAGAGCGCTTCTGGCGATATTGCTGCTAGAGTCGGGATAGATCCAACAAGTTGGAGCAAAATTATCAAATCAACCTCAGCCTAAGCCGGCCATACCCCTGCTGGGACATCTGGGGTAAGTGTCTTTTTTTTAGTGCGGGTCCACTTGCGTGCATCATTTTTTCTCTTTCTGTCTGTGTCTGCCCGGGTATGTGTGGATTTTTCCTTGCAAGTACATGAGTACATGTATGTACAGTACATCAACTGACTGGCCTTTCCTTGGTTCCTGGCTCCCTCTCCTTTGAGTACCCAATCGTGTACTTGCCTGCTCCTTCCCCTTCCCCTGCCGCTGGATGTATTTGAGGCGTCGCCTGCCCATTTTGCTTTGCGTCTGTAATTTCTTATCTTCTCATTTCTCTATCCATTTCTTTTTCGCCTTCAATTCCCCATCTAGTTCATCCTTCAAGTCACACTCTCATCTCCAATACAGCACTTCCCGTCTTGTGATAGTCCCAAAATTTTCCATCTTTGCCTTGTTACCTGCATTGCTCCTTTATTGTCTTTATCCTTCTTTTTTTCCACCTCTCCCCTTCTACCGATTCACCATGCTCTCTTCTGTCCCTAGAACAGTTGCCCGTCGGCAATCATTACCTTCCTCCGCTGTGGCTATGGGTCCTGTAGCCTTTACGCGCTCATTAGCTACAAGAGCTCGCCACCATCGTTCTGAATCGGTGGCTGAAGATGCTGTTAGCCACTCATTTCACGAGTCCAACCGCTGCCACTCTATAGAGCATATGCATCTCCCAGTCGGCTCCGATGCCCGCGCCGCCTGCCGTCAGATTGCTGCACATTACTGGAGTGCTGCCAATGGCTCACAGGCTGACAAGGTTGCTAGATGGAGAGCAAGTTCAGAAAGCGTGCACTACAACACCGACAAGGTGTCTTCCTCGTTGGACCTTGGCCACTTCTGGCAAACACCCCTACAGAAAACTACTAGCAGCTCCAATATCTTGAGATCCGCCTCGCAAATGTCTTTTTTGCACGATGCCTCCCACATGCAGCGCATGCCTGCTAGCCGTCGCTCTGTCCATACCCAGTCCTCATCGTCATCATACTACATCGATCCCATCACCAACAAGAAAGTTGCAAGTCCCTCAGCCCCGCGCTCAAATTTCGAGGCTGGCTCCTTTGGCTCATATCAGCGCGCCGAGTCCGTGTCAGAGTACGATGATCTTCACATGTACCGCCGCAGCAAGATTGACTCTATCGTGAAAACTAGCGCCCTGTCTGGATCGCCCAAGTACGAGGATCTCCACCTCTACGGACCCACTACAAGTCCCATCAACATCAAGTCTAAGAAAGAGCCTGCCTACCCTGATCTCCACAAGTATGCTAGCCCTGTTGGTGGCCCTGTTCTGCACGAGGCTGAAGCTTTTCCTGAGTATAATGACCTGCATCTCTACGGTCCTGCTACGGTCGATAACCTCCCCGTTGACACTACTATTCCAGAGTATGAAGATATCCACGAGTACAATGTCGATCATGTTCATCACGAAACCCCCGTCGGTGTTGTGGGCAGGGCTTCTCAGAACGCGAATCCCGTGGATGAAATCATTGCTAGTCATGTTGGTGTTCCAGCTGAGGATAAGTCTGCTGAATACACCGATCTTCACAAATATGTTGCTGTCAAGTGGAACGAGCCTAACGGCGAGCGTCCCTTAACGGAGGAGGAAAAGTCCAAGAACTACAAGGACCTTCACCTTTACGACGGCCCCGCTGTTTTCAACGAACCGCATGGCAAGAGCGCCCCTTCTCCCGAAGAGCTCTCTAAGAAGTACAATGACCTTCATCACTACGATGGCCCTGTCCTGCACAGCGAGCCTGATGGCGCAGCTGGAAAGCTTACCCCAGAGGAACTTTCTAAGCAGTACAAGGATCTCCACTTGTATGATGGTCCTCACCAACATCTTGAGCCCCACGGACTTCCTCCCAAGACTGCCGAGGAGCTGTCCAAGGACTACAAAGATCTTGATGAGTATGACGGGCCCCATCTCTTTAACGAGCCCCATGGCAAGCTGGCAGCCAGCAAAGAGGAGATGTCCAAAAACTACACCGACCTTGACAGTTATGGGCCCGTGTTTTACCAAGAGCCTGACGGCAAGCCCACCAACAAGTATGCCCAAACCTCCTCCGCTTCTGCCTCTTCTGAAAATAATCACACAGCCGCACCCAACTCCCAATATACTAACGATCTGCTTTCTGCAGCTAAGGGACTATCCCAGCGACACTTGCGCCAACCCCCCCAGGTATCAATGAGTCTGAACCGAGCCTCGTTGGACTACGACCCTTACTCTATTGTTCCTCAGGGTCTTGAAACCAGCTATTCTGAGGAAATTGGCGCGCCATCAGCTGGCCTTACCCATGTACGGTCTTTTGGGGTTGTATCACCCAACACATCGGCCCCTACAAATATTGAGACAAATGCACACAACGAAATATTTCGCATTTTTGTTTACGACGACGCTCTAGATAAAATGAGCGTAGCTGAGACCCAGACCGAAACACCAAATGGACACCAGACCATGTCTCCTGCCGAGGCTCTTCTTAAACTTTCCCATCCAGCAAAATTTCTCCCATTTTTTGAGAATTTGCGAGCTCAAGGGTTTGAAATTGTTGCTAGTAACGGCAATGTCCTTGTCTTCCACAAGGTTCGTGGCGATGGGAATGCTATCCCGAGAGTGGTTCCTATCGACCGGTCCTGCATCCAGTTTGATCTCCGGCCCGACTACAGCCTAAGTCCAATGGGGGGCCATCCCATCCGCGTGGACACAAAGCAGAAGTTGGACCCCGTTTCGCGAGAAGAGACAGACTTTGTAAGCATGCTCGAGAAGCAGAATAGCCGCAAGAAGCCAAGCCGGGCGTGGGGCATTCTTAGGAAGACGGTCGTCTACAGTGTGGTGGGCTACGGGCTCTTGAAGACTGGTGAGCAAATGGGCCAGAACCGCGAGGCAGGCGCTGCGACGCATGGTCGCTAGCGTCTCTTTGCCTTTGTCTTTTTTCCTTGTTTTTTTCTTCGCTTTTCCTGTTTTTCATTTTTACGTTCGGGATACAAGTGTTTGGGTCATTCTCGGGGTCTTGTCAGCAGCATTTCACAGCGTTATTTTTCCGGGGGTGGTTAGCACTCATGATTGCCCCCAGCATGTACTTTTTTTATTATTTTTTTTTATCAGCCATCACCGTTAGCAATATGGCTGGCGATTTGGGGGACTCAGAATCCCAACTCGATTTCACTCTCAAGGGACCGCCGGTCTTTATGAAAGACATACAAGGCCTAACCCCTTCTGTATTATTTTTATATGATAGCCAATGAGACCTTTTCATGATTTAAGATGTACTACTATACATTATTGCTTGGATTTCTGATGATTGTGAAATGAAGTAAATGAACAAGCGTCAAGCAGAAGAAGAATTTGCCCGAGTCTCTTTTGAATCTGCAGAAGGGCTTCGGTTGTAGCAATGCTCATGCTCTGTGAAGCCCGGACACTCGCTGATATTGGCGACGCCGTTCATGTGGAACTCGTGTTTGAGATCCTCGGTCTTCCAGCTATGACGGCGCGAAGCAGGGCTGAAAGGGGGCGGAGGACAGGGTGACGAGGGAGCGGTGGCATCAGAGGGTGGGTTGGAAGCAGAGGATGTGGATGGTGTAGTTTTGGAATATGGCTTCCACGACTTGGTGTGTTGGATGGCTAATGCAACCTGGGCCATGGTATGCATGGAAGGCTTCCAGTCGGAGGAGTTTGTGTGAGTGGCCATCATGGGCGATAGGAGAGTAGAGGATGGATGGATATATGAGTAGATATTTAGATCAACAAATGGACGATAGGTAACAGAGTAGTCGTTGTGGCTGAGAGTGGAGGGAGATTGTTGCAACAGCGAAACAAACGGCTGTTTATGTATGCAGACATCTACCTACTTTCTAGCACAATGAAGGCCCTTTTCCGACGGTTGATTGTTATGGCCATCTCGGGAGACATGTTGTCTCTTTGCCTCCTGACTCTTACGCCCCAAGACCGATGGTGATGGCCTGTCATCACGAGCTTAACGCCTGGTCTCGCCTGCAATGGAATGACTTTGCAGTACTTGCTACTGGGCTTAGCCTGGGCTCAGCCAACTACTAACCGAAAGAGGATAGTAGGGTTGTCAAAGGCTTAGAAATCTGCAAAGTCTACCATAGATTTCTTACGGCTATCGACAGATCTTTCCCACTACCGCAGAAACAAGCATTTGATGCTTCTGTAAGACGAAAGGAATTGTCACGTCGTGTCACTTGGAGAGAGTCGCATGATACAGACAGTTTATGGGGCGACGGATAGCTTGTTGGGTCAGCAGTAAGCTCTGTTCCCGTTGAGCTTTGTAGTAGATATCTCAATTATAGTATTTTCTTATATACAGAACAGCCCGGGAGTTTCCTACCAAATTATCGTGCAGTATTCGCGACTGTTGGCTGGTCTTTTCAAGTCAAGGTTTCTTCTCTCCTATTTTGGGTGTGAAACGCCCACCTACATCTATTGGTCGGACGCCGCCTCTCATATTACATTATGTATTTGGGTGTTGTTATGTTCTAGATGTTCATGATGGCGATGAACAAGCACCATGCATCACGCATCACGGGAACTTGAGAGGGTAATCTGCACAATTGCAACACTCACATTTACCCGGCGTTGTTGCGGCTTTCGGCTTCGCGGGCTGCACGGTTCCAGTCCGTGGTGAACAGATAAATGTACTCGACGACCGAGACCCTAAGGCACTGCGTGTCAGCTTATGCAGATAAGGACGCGCTAGAGTGGTAGAACAAAAGGAGGGGAGAGGCTTATAACTTACAATGCAAGACCAATAGATACGCCAAACCACATGCCATACAACCTCCAACCCAGACCAAAGGCAGTAAAAAAGGAAAGCGGAAGGCCAATGATGTAGTAGGCAACTAGATTGGTGTAGCTTCCGATATGCTGCTGGCCAATGCCACGCAGTAGCCCGTGAGCGCCAGCAGCCATGGCATCCGCAATTTGCATAGTGGCAAGAACCGGCATGGTGTCGGTCGATATCTGAGCCACTTTGGGGTCCTGAGTGAGTAAATAGGGAATCTGGTGGCGGAAGGCGAGTAGCACGGCGAAGTTGAGCAATGCTACAAAGCACTCAACAGCAATGGTGACTTTAGCTGCCATCTTGGCTGGCTGAACCAGTTTAGCGCCAATTAGATTGGCCACACGCATAGACCCAGCTACTGAAATGGAGAAGGGGATCTGGTATGTAGTCGAGGTGAGGGTGGCTACGACGCCCTGAGCTGCCAAGTCGTAAGGGCCCAGCTGTGTGGCGGCGAAAACTAGCAGCTCAAATGCTACGTATTCAGCCTCAAGCATGATCAGTCCTGGGATAGCCAGCTTGATCATGGGCAGCCAATTGGCCAGTGCGCGGCGCGAAAAGCCACCCCAGCACTGACGGCCGTCAATGAAATAGATATACAGGAATAGCATGGCGGGTAGCATGTTCTGTGTGATGACAATAGAGATAGGTGCACCGATAAAGCCCCAGCCCAGGTGCCACACGAACAAATAGTTGAGGCAGATGTTGAGCGGGGCCACCACCAACAGGATGTATGTTGTGGCGTGGAAGATGCCCTGGCTTTGTACGAACCGCTTGCCAGCCTCCCAAATGGCTGCTGCTGGGCCGCCGAGAATAAGGATACGCAGGTACTGGCCGGCCAACTGTGCGGTTTCGGCCTCTGGAACGACGTATGCTAGCGCGGCGCCACCGTACCACCAAAACATGGCGATGGGAAGAAACAACAGCAGCAGGAAGTATGCCATGCGCTGGCATTGGAGACCGACGAGGTGCTTGTGGCCGGAGCCATAGGCCTGCGAGCATAGCGTGTCGAGCGACGTCGAGAGGCCAATAAAGACGGAGTAGCAGGAGATCACCGCTGTCATGTTGGCGAGACTGACAGCACCAAGCTCTTCCTTGCCTAGGCGGCCAACAGCAAACACACTGGTAACATTGATAGAATACTGCAGCAAGAACGTGCCGGTAAGCGGTAGCGAGTACTGTAATACCGTCTTGGCTTCTCGCTGCCATGTGCTCTGTAGGCTTCCAGCCTGGACAGCAGCCTCCCACTGCTCGCCAATCTCCTCAACGTCAGGCGACCCGGGCTGGCTAGACACGGACAGTAGCGTGTCTTGTTCTTGGTTGTCGTCATCATCTACCACCGCACTATCATCTGCATCGCTACTAGTGCCATAGTGTCCTGCGCTGGCTCGAGCGTCTAGCAAGCTAGTACTCTCGTTTATACTGTGACATGGGGCTTTGGTACGCGATGACGGGCCGGGTGAATATTCACGGCCGTCGCGGACCTTTGTGCTGAACACGGCATCGTACAGTTTACGTAGACGACCCTTTTCGACCACTCCATGCTTGGGCGGGAGAAGGTGGTTGTCACGCAATATTGAGGCCTCGGCAGCCCGGGATTGAGCACGCTCAGCGCGCGACAGGTGTGGCTGCGCACTGCCAGACTCTAAATGCAGTTCGGGCACGGGGAGAAGCAGTGATGGACGCTCGGTGCCGTAGGCAATGCCGCTGGGCCGACGGTACATGGGCGGGCCAGCGTCAGGAGCATCACTAGAAGAAGAGGGAGAGGGCGGGTCAGAGTAGTTGCAGGCAGCTACATCGTTGGGCACGATGAGCTCAGGCTTAGAGGCCATTGAGCTGAGAAAGGTGAGAGTGGTTGTGTGCTAGTTCTGCAGCCGGTACAGAGACTCCTATATAGCAGCCTGTTGGTATGCAAGTGCGCAGTCTACGGTAGTCAGAGACAGTAGGGCAGTGAGCCAATTTATAGCGCGGTGAAAATTTTGGGCAGGTTGTATCAAGACTTTGCAGTTGATGATCAGATTATGGAGAAAGAGACAACAACCGGGGATGCAAGGGTATAGCGAGCGGGGGAGGGGGGG
>NETT01000277.1:0-31680 GCA_003449175.1 Ceratocystis smalleyi
CTTTTGCAGGGTCGGAAGGAGATGTCGAGGAGGTCTTCACGTGAGGAGGCGGGGGAAGCCCTACTACCAGCCACCAGCAAAAGGGGAAAAATATATAGATACTATGCGGCCATTACCCTTACTGGCTGCTTTCGCCTGTGCCAAGGTGGGTCTGGAAATAAA
Organism: Ceratocystis smalleyi; assembly: GCA_003449175.1. Classification (NCBI taxonomy): domain Eukaryota; kingdom Fungi; phylum Ascomycota; class Sordariomycetes; order Microascales; family Ceratocystidaceae; genus Ceratocystis; species Ceratocystis smalleyi. Next base: position 163 of record NETT01000277.1, read on the forward strand.
CATCAGGACAAGACAGACCCTGAAACTTGGCCTTTTCGCTCGCCCTCTGGTGTCCTCCCTTCCGCGTCTTTGCACGGTTTTGTATTTTACCCCCTGTGACCCTGGACCCCAAGACAACAGACAGTTCACACCAAACATGAACAAATACTGCATTCTTCCCAAAAGGAAATAGTCTGAATTTTCACCCTACTCGCATCACGTCACGCGTCGTTGGCAGATGTTTTCCTTCGTTGGGTTCCATTACTACACCGACAGCACAAGACTCATGAAAGATGACAGGGCGCGTCTTGGTGGGCCTCTTCTTTCTCGCTTCTGCGACTGGCACATCACCATTTTGATTTTGATTTGAACATATTTAACGTCTACCGGTCATCCATCATTCTACACCGAATGGCACCTACCTTTAACCCTCAACTCTCTACATCGGCCAAGAGAGGACTAGTCGTCCCCGAGACCTCTTTGTGTTGTCTGTATCATGCAAGTCGATCTCTTGTCCATCCGCGGGATTTGCCAAAAACGATATTCCGTATATTCATAATGTCTAAGAAATGAAGAGACCTAATCAATGCATACAGCCGCCGAAGGTCAGTTTACGAGTGATGATAGAGCAACTTCTGAGTGCAAATGGCCGGGTCAAGTAGAAACCGTCCTGGTATTGTAGGAATACAATATCGGCTCAGGATTCAGCTGACGCCATGTGCCGTGCATCGTTGATGGTTTACTTGATCTTATCTGACGTGAGCAAGTCTTGCTTCTGGCCTCCAGCGTCTGTCTCCTTCCTGTTCGCATTCCCAGAGACTTCCCCTCCTTCCACGCCTTTATTCTTATCTCTTCTCAAGGAAAATCTCTTCCGGCTGTGGTGATGGTGGTGGTGGTGGCGGTCATGTTCCTCGGATTCCTTCTTGTGTGTCTGTTCTCCAGGAGTCTCCTTTTGATCATTCTGCCGAGGTGACTCGGCATTGGAGACCGACCGAGATGGTCTTTTGTCCAGGAGCGAAGGCTTCCGGGAAGTTCCGGTGGCTGGTGCTTCATGTTTTTCTTGTGGTGCAACCAGTGCCGGTGTATACTCTAACCCCCACCGACTTTTCCTGGTTTTCTTATCTGTGGGTGCCTTGGCTTTTGGAAGCAGGCTTCGCCGCATCTCATCCACTAGTAGATCTAGATCATCAAGTCGCTCTGTTCTGGTCCGAATTAGAAACGAAGCAACTGGCCACACGTGAATCCCGCCGGATCTCAGGATAGTTGTGACCTGCGATCCCCGAGTACGAAGAATTGTGATCCACTCCTGAATATCGTTGGCCAAGACCTCCTCTTCGCCATACCAAATAATGTAGCCATTTTTGGGCCGGATTGAAGAGACGCCTGCAGCAGTCAGAAACGGACCTGGGGATTTGCCATCGGATCTTTTTGAAGAGGCCGAGACCCCAGGAGCGTACATTTCGGCATACTTGCGGAATCTCTCAGGTGTTATGTAGTCGCTTGCTGTAGCATGGTGCTTACTCGAGATCAATGATAGCCATGGTGATATGAGTATAACCATGCCCGGAGCCTTGAAATCGGACTCCAGCATATTTTCAACTGCCTTTGTTTCATAGGGGACATGAGCATGGTTTAGCGTATGGCTAATATCGCTGGCAAGGTCGTTTTTGCGGTAGCCCTTGCTACCAATCGCAGTCATTAGGGACATTGCCAGGAAGGCACCGGCTGAATCAGCAACCATGCAGATTTGCGACTCGTTTCCAACTATGCTGACAACGTGTTGGTAGCCTTGAAGCACCTGCCGAATCTGAACGGGGTGCTGGACTTCGGGGGCCAGACTGTAGTCAATGGCGAAGATGGCGGGGTTTTGGTAGCCGGCGGCTTCTAGTTTTGCAAGCCATGCGGCCAGCCAAGGTAGGAAAAATGCGGCGGAGCCTTGTGCGAATCCACCTCCTATTTGCCTACTGTTAATACAAAGACCGGTGAGGCATAGATGGAGACTTACTTGGTACGACGAGACTTACCATGGATATAGTAAAGAACAATCTCCGGGGACGTGTTGTTTTCTCGTTTGACCCAGATACCGGTGAACTTTTGCTGTAAGTTTATGCCGTTAGCATGAGGTGCTTGAAAGATAGATGTATACAAACCCAGGATAGGATCGTACTTTGACGTCGGAGAAAACAGGAATGGTCACTCGGACATTGCGGGTTGTAGGTGACCGCCACTTTTGCCAGAGCCAGTACGAAATAGCGACATCATTACTTAAAAAAATGCGGGATACATCGATAGGAAGGTTTTCTACTCCCCAACGCATGCAGCGGACAGCCGCTACATCAGAAATAGAGGCTGTCTGAGCGAACGCGTCGTGATAGACTGATACCAAGATGTCATCGGGATGTCTGCGGGAACGCCGGACAGAAGAACGTTTGGTCGGGCCGTAGATAAAGCTGAGAGGCAGACCAAAAACTGGCTCGGAATGATACGTGCGGTCAGCGTGGCTGTAGATGCGTAAACCTAGATACATGCAAAGGGGCAGAGGATAATGCTAGCCTACACAGGAAGGGGAGGGCCTGGATCATGTGATTGACAGAGCGCCAAAAGCCGACTTGGCGGACGAGCTGCTGTGCTAAGATTGCCAAGTAGACAACACAGTCTACCGTGTTTAGTAAGCCAGACACGACAAACTCGACCACACCCAGAGCATCCAGCGTGTCGGAAGCACCCAGCATGACTGGACGGCTGTGATCACGGACTCGGAAGTTCAAAGGCCGTAGCTAGCTGTTTGTATGATTGAAGGTGATTTGAGGTAGCGAGAAGCAGGCAAGATTTGAGGAACGGGGAAGGGTAGGATATGTCACAGAAGATAGGGTATTGGTGTTGGTGTCCTAGATGGAGGCGAAGAAGACGCAGCTAAATCTGGGACCTGTACTGGTTTGTTGTGATAGGCATGGCATGGCAAGAGCTTGCGTACTGGTTTGCATAACTAGGCACTAGGCAGCTACTCTGGCATTAGGACGAGCAAGTTCACAGCGGTGGTTAGGGTCTTGACTAAAAGATGATGATAGCCCATGTGTACATGGACTTGCCATTGTTTCCATTACCTAACACAATGCCACTAATGCAAACCTTATATGTCTTGGCCCACAATAAGAGTTCTTAGCCGACTTACACCATGGCGATCCGACGACAAAGAAGCTTTCGCCTTAATGAACGCGGGGGGAGGGGCTTGACCTTCCTCATGGAAAAGTGGCCTCCACGAGAAAACGTCATCGGCGAATACATGATGGTAGTTAAGTCTGCGATCGGCAGGCTTTTTGAACGGATATTGATGCTGCCTATCGTCGCCGGCCCCTGTTTGTCCTCTTCTATAGTCTTAAAAAGTTTGATTTTCCTGTTGCGTCACTTCGTCCCTGTGAGGACAGACTGGGCAATAGGAGGATGCACGTGTGGCTATTGCGAGCCATGCACACACGTACAAGATGCTTGGATTGCTTACTGATATGTCTCACTGCGAAAGGATCTCCCACTTCGGCAGGAAATAGGGTACTAGAGTATAGCGCTCTGGTCTCTGCCCAGCAGTCTATGGCGATCTGGATGGGATGTAAAATCAAAGGCTATTTACTAAAAAGACAAAAAGAATAGGGAGATGAAAAACAGAAAGAGAGGGGGGGAGGGAGGGAGGGGGCGGGGTGGAAGGTATGAAGAAGCAACGTTAGGAGGTAGGGCATTATTTGCGCTTGATATGCGTGGCCACAAATCGAATGCAAAGCTTTTAGGCCGAAGTACGCATTGGCTACCCTGAGCGCGATAAGGTGCCTACTCGGTGCTTGATGCCTGCCTAGCTCGGTGGAGGATGACTGGGCAAAGCCCAAAATGTAGGTGCTCTGCAATGAATGCTGCTGGGCTGCAGCTACACTTCCTATCTTCCCTCGATCGTATTAAGTACGTGCTGAAATCTACGGCTCAGCTCCTGCTCCTTCTCCTTATCTTGTGGACATCCACAGGATGCAGGCTACTTGAGAGGCCCATTGGCTCTGTCTTGAGCATCTTGTACCCCATAGCCCACCCACAGTATCAGGTAGCCCAAATGGGCATGTCTGCATATCATAAAGGGAAGGTTGGAGAGTGCAAGAGTCAGGTAGAGGGGTCAGCCGGGGCGGGCTAGCAGGGAAAGAGCATGGGAAGTGAGAGATAGAGAGAGAGAGAGAGAGAGAGAGAAAAGAGAGAGAAAAGAGAGAGAAAAGCCTCGTCAGTCACATGCAGAAAGTTCTAGGTATAACTTCAGCAATTTCCAGTCGCTTTTTCTACGGATGGACCTAGACTCTTCCCATAGTTTCTTCTTCATTTTTTCTCGCCTGTTACTTTTTCTTTTCCTTACCTGCAACTTTGATAGATTTCTGATTCACGCGGGCAACGCTGGCGTGGCTTTTTCTTTGATTTTTGTACAGTTGAATCTACGTCGCTATTTATCGATAAAGCAATAACTGAACATTCACGGCACTTCCCTGGCTTTCCCCATTCCCCTCGCCCCTCTTGGTACTCTTCTTTCTCTTGGTACTCTTCTTTCTCTTGGTACTCTTCTTTCTCTTTCTACTCGCTTTCTCTCACCGCTATGTCGAACCAGCCCTATATGAACCCTCCAGAACCAGACCAAGACCCTCGGAACTCTACCCTGGCTGGCTCAGCCTACAGCTCCGTGGGAGGAACGGCAGCTATGAACAACGAAGGCTACTCTAAAGACTCTATGGGAACAAGGGTTCCAGGTGACTCTCCATCCCAAGAAACTAAAGCCATAGAAGCACGATATATTGATGCTCCCTCAGACACTTCTACGTCTCATCAGTACTCTGCACCTACCCGGCCTGAGCCCAGTTATCATACCTATGCCAATTTCGCCAGCACTGACTACCCAGCTGGATCGAGCCAGGGCAACCCCCATATTCGCACACCGGACAGGGACTTTGCTGATAGGAATGCAGCAAGTCCTAATAGCAACCATATACCCCCCCCATCGCAGGGTAGCGGTAATCAACAACAGCCTCCTGTCCGTGTTCCCAGTGGTTACCATTCCATATATGAAGGTTTAATCCCTACAGTAGAAACTAGAGGCTCTCATCCTGGACAGCACCTAGACGACAGCATCTTTCCTATCCCTGTACGTAGTAGCTTCCAAGAACTTGGAGCTCCCGGAGAGCAGATGATATATGAAAGCTCACCCCGGCAACTCACGTTCTCGCCAGAACCCAAGAAATACTCCGAAGGAATGCTCCGAGTGTTCCACGACAAAGCTCGAAATCATATCCGATCATATTTCCGTAATTCGTCATATGGGGAGTTTCAGACAGGTAAGTTACAATGGAAACTGGCAGAAAAATAAGGCAAAACGTCCATCAGTGGGCACTAACATGTGGCCTCTTGTAGTATCCGAAACCACAGACGTTATAGTCCCTTGTTATGCATACTCACTACGTGATACCAACGTCATTTCTGTCTTCCATAACCCAGATACCAGCAGGAGTGCTAGAATGGTGCCGTGGTATATACAATTTCACAACACAAACGGTAAGAGGAGACCGAAAATGTTAGGAAAGCTACAATGTACTAACGCAATCTTCAGATCTCCTTGATTTCCAAGGAAATCTCACTGGAGAATATGTAGCGCTCGACGTTTCATCAATCCAGTCCTTCATACTCAACCGAAAACGAACCGCACCTCAACAGATATTCGGCGGTTACCTACGATTGCAACTTTGGCATGAATCTCGAACGCAGCAGAGGCTAGAAGGCCCGGGCAGCTCCATCATGAACTATGGCACAACAATATGTGAGGAGCCGATATGCGAAATGACAACGCCCAACTCGTCAAAACTAGTCATCTTCATAGCCGCGACAAAAAGCTTTTTCATGGCTTATAGTAAGTTATAATTCTTTCTTGGCGTGTCTTTCACATGCCTATTTTTGCCATAACTCGTTACCTTCAAGCTTCAAGAAGCGTAGCCACCGACCTTTTTTCCTCTTCTAACTTTATCCCTTTTAACTTTCGCAGTAACAGATGACATTGAGATGACCCCCGACCCTCAAAATTCATGCAGAGTCAATCTTAAAGCACGCCACTGCAGAACTATAGATAGGGTTTGGCCCCCGTCGGGAGTCAAGGGCAATATCTGCAGTCGGGCGGATTTGCCAGCAGGTCTCAAACTACTTGGTCATGGTATCAACCCCGACGAGCAGGATGGATTTCAAAGCTACAAATCTCTGGTTATAGAGTTTGAAAACGAAATGAGTAAGTTATTTGTCAGTCGGTCATGCCGCCAGGCTTTTTTCCCGATACTGTTTATATCTGCGTACCCGCATGTATGAATGAACAGACGAACGGTCTCATCCCTTCTCCCATTCCGGCTGCTCGTCCACCAACCCAGAGCCAGCATGAAATAAGCCGTTGCTAACTCCGCCATCTCTTTTGAACTTGTTTTATTTTTCCCCAGGCCAATCACAGTTTACAAGACAGTGGAACGAGCTTCTCAAGCAAAGACGAAAGCAAAGAATTAAGATTATGCAAAACCAGGCCAGAACATCGAGCCATCGATTCGTACTTTAGGAAGCACTAAGGATTCGCATGTGAGTGACACAAGTGCAAAGGGCAAAGGGCAAATAAAGCAAAGAGAGCTAGGTCAGTCTCAGCTAGGCTATTAAGATGATGGAACAATAGGACAATAGGAACAGGGAATACTATACAGTATCTGCCATACTAGTAGCAACAGGAATGCAAATACAAGGGGACAAAGAGAAACCAGAGCAAACGAAGACAAAACAGCAAGACAAGAGGGCTGGCTACCACCGCACGCAGGATTACGCCATGCAGAATTAAGTAAAAGATAGGGCAAAAGGCGGGGAAAGGGGCCTGAAAGCTAGCCGTCAGCCCATGCTACGGAAGTCGGTCGAGATGATGTCACCCATGCCTACGTATTTCTCCCTGTATCTTTGAGAACAATATCTGACTAAGCAATATTCTCGTGCCGAGAGCTGCTTTCTCTCCCGAAAACACAGTAGCGACCCAAATTCCTGTACAAGAGCGGTGAAAGCCGCCCATGCCACAGCCCATTTGGCAGATTGTAATGTACAGCCAGCGTTCCAAGACACAATAAGCACAGTCCTTTCTTTATATTTGCGTCTTTTCACCATTTCCTCTCTCCTCTCCTCTGCTATCTCTGCTATCTCTGCTACTATCCGTCTTCTACCATGTCTTTTCTGCTATCAGCACGCTATCTTGGCAGCCTCAACTCTCCAGCAGGAAGCAGGAATATCATCTGCAGCATTATTTGTCTTGCAGATGGCTGACCTATGCCCTTCTTGCTCACATATGCCAAGCCAACCTTGAGTTGGGGGCCCAAAGAGAGAAGCGGAGAGGGGAAAACAACCAAAAAAAGAGAAAGAAACACAAAGGAAACGCCCAGCTGGTATGAAGCCAGGGTCCTAAAAGAATAAGCCCCCCCCCCCCTCATCTATCTCGTTCTAACCTTCCCAGGCTAATATAGCGCTTGCTGTCCACGTCGCTAGAAGCTTGTTAAGCCCTCAAAGAAAAGGAATGAGGACAAGGAATATCACACCAAGCAAGACATGGATGAGAAGGGGAGATCCAGCCTTCACGAAGGTCTGATGGCTATGCTGCTGTGTATTATACAACCAGGGCAATCGTTTTTGAAACACGTCCAACTCTCGCTACAATTGTGCTGTGGTGCAAGGGGGGGGCTCCCAGCCTACCAACCCACTGCAGATCATCAATTTCGTGGCTGTGGAGGCTGTTCTATCAACTATCAAGAGTGCCATCCGCATCTGCAGCCAGAAACAAAGTCCGCATGTTGCAGTTATCATACCATTCTTCGTCGTGTCATCTTTCCCCTTCTAGTATAGCCCCTCTTGTTTCCTCATTCCCTACTGCGCCTATGTACGAGTTCGCCCAGCTACAGCGAGCGTATTATATCTGCTTGCTCGATAATGCGCGGCGCCCTACTGCCTCGTCTTCTTCCTGCCACTAGCCGAGGTAGAGGATATGTATGCAAGCTCAAACACCAACTCTGTGTCCTTCTTGTCAACACCAGTCGCGCCTGGCGGCCGGCGAGTTTGTCCCGCTCCTTGCCATCTTTCGTCTTGTCCTTTATTGGCTCCTAAGCTTATGGAACCAAGCAGAGCAAGAGAAAGGGAAAGAAGGATCGCCTTCTCTTGTTTTCTCGGGGTGTGATAGGCAGACTGAGTTTGGGAGAAATGTTCACTCATCCTCGACAAACCCTCGGCAAGCAGGACAGGCGACGATAGGTCTCGCATGTAGGAGCGCGGTCTAGGATGCCAGAGATTACTATGGCCTATTTCTACTGTTTATGCTTTTTGTGATAGCCAGCAACACAGGCAGGCGCCCGTCAGGTTGGCGTTCTACAGTGCGGCCCGCACCAAACAGGAAAGGTTATAGTGCTTCGCATGCGCTTCTGCTAGCTGGTGTAGCACTCATGCAGGGCGTAGCCACGTCCACACACATATACTGTGCCCAAGAGCATGTCTCTCTGTTTCTCTGTTATGTCTTTTCGTCTTTCTCTCTCTCTATTTCTCGGTTTTCATTATTTATAACCCTTTCACCTTTTTCTCTGTGCTTCACGAGACTGTTGGCCTTGTTCTGGCATCGCTAAAGTCACATCCCCCTCCCTTTATCTCACTTTACGGTCTGCGTCGCGCTCTGTACTGTATTAATTGTCTCCCCTTCACCTTTACCTCACCTCATATTCTTCTCTTCTGGCTAAAGCTGCAATATTACACTTATGATATACCGCCCAAGCGCCTGTCGAAGAGAAAATGAATCAGCCAGTAGTCCACCTACGGCGTTTTGCCTCAAACGATATGCACAGACTTAGCTCAGAGTCAATAGGCATGGAGGGCGACAATGGCGCCAATGAGGAGTACGAGTTGTTTAGAATTCCAGAAGGTACTAGAACACAATGGTTCCTGATGTGTCTTACGCTGACTCGCTATACTTGATAGATCGCAAGCTAGGCGTCATGTCTACCGCACTGCTTATCGTCAATCGGATGGTGGGCACTGGCATCTTTAGCAACCCAGCATCAGTCATCAAGAGCACTAAAAGTGTCGGTGTTTCGTTAATATTCTGGGTCCTTGGCGCCATGATGACCATGGCCGGTATGTTGCAATGCACGACAGGGCTATCACGTCGTTTCCCGCGAGCTTGAACTTAATTCGGCGTCTGACGAACCAACCGAGTATAGGTCTTTTTGTGTACCTTGAGTTTGGTATAGCGCTGCCACGATCTGGTGGAGAGAAAGTTTACGTAAGACATTACATTGTGTTTCCTCTGTCCCATACCCCACGGGCCAGCAAACTGACATGTATCTTTGCCCTGATCGATTTTAGCTTGAGCGAGTCTACCGGAAGCCAGCTTACTTGGCCACCTGCATATTTGCCGTTCAGTTTGTTCTGTTTGCTGTGTCCACTGCCAACTCTGTCAGCTTCAGTAGCTATGTTCTAGTTGCTGCCTCTGGCAATGCAGATGATAGAAGTGCAAAGGTTGGCAGCTGGGTGAACCGCTGGATCTCCGTAGGAATTGTCACAGGTAAGTCTCGAGCACTGACAGACTTTGCCACTTCTCTTTCTTTTCCTCCCTTCTTCTATCCCTGCCTACCCAGTTGCTAATAGCCCAACGCCTCCACAAGTCGTCAGCTGCATCCACGCCTTTATGCCTCGCACGGGAATTTATCTCAATAACGCATTGGGAGTCTTCAAACTAGCGCTCCTCCTCTTTGTCATCTTCTCCGGCTTTGCTGCTCTTGCCGGACATCGCAAATCCGACCCCCAAAATTTCACCTCGTTCAATGGTGGCCGTTTGAGCCAGACCGACGCAGGCGATAAAGCCACAGCAGCTGGCTATGCCAATGCCCTGCTACAGGTGCTCTATTCGTACAGCGGTTGGGAGAACGCCAACTACGTGCTCACCGAAGTCAAGACTCCAGAGATAACGCTCAAGCGAGCGGCTCCCATAGCCACCTTAATTGTCATGGTATTCTACATCTTGGCCAACATTGCCTATGTAAGTCAACTTGGCCCGGTCCAGCCTTTCATGAATCTGCACGTACCATGCTGACCCCAAGGCCCGCATACAGTTCGCTGTATTCGAAAGAGACGTCATGGCTGAAGAGGGAATTGTTCTAGCTCCCGATTTCTTCAGGAATGTATATGGCGACAACACTTTCACCTCCAGGTTCATGCCAGCCCTTTTGTCTCTTTCTGCCATGGGCAACATTTTTGCCCAGATCTTTGCCATGCCCCGAGGTAAGAAGAGACCGGTTTTTCCAAATCCAACAGGCCAGGAGTGCCTGTCTAGCTTGTTACTAATGCATCTTTTGTAGTCAAGCAACAACTAGCCAAGCAGGGAATATTGCCTTTCTCCCGCTTCTTTTCCAGTGATTGGCCGTTCCAGGCCCCAACCACGGCTATTCTGCTGCACTGGTTTTTCTCCATAGTATTGATTCTCGGGTTATCAAAAGCCGATGCATACACTTTTATGACGAACATTTTTACTTACAGTGACAACTGGGTCAAGCGTAGGTCAACCCGAGCCAAATGCCATCTTTTCCCCCACGCACACATACGAATTTCTAGAGAAACACGACATGCTTACATGTACAAACACCTAGTCTTCCTCGCTACCGGCCTCCTGTATCTCACCTGGACCCCCAGCGAACAATGGAACAAGTCCCGCACGGCCTTCCAAAACTACCCGCCCGTCACCATTTTCTACACGCTGTCCCTCCTGTTCACACTAGCCGTGCCGTTTGTTCCCAACAAGGACCTGGGAGAGATCCCGTATTGGATTGTTCCGACGCTTGGAACAGGCATGCTGTTCATCGGTTCCATATACTGGCTTGTGTGGGCCAAGGTGACGCCGTTGTTTGGTCTTAACGTACAGAATCGCATCCTTGTTTTGGAAGATGGCAACGAACGGGTCTATCGTGTAAGACAGGGAGGGCCCTTAGCTCCCCCTGGCCCGCGGGCAAACATACTATGACCAGTACTTTGCGACACAAAGCCAACATGGTTTTTTTGCTAGCGATCATGATCCTGTGGTCTTCGCGGCAGAAAACAGGCCAGAACTTCCGCGCATGAGCATAAGTTCTAGACTTCATAGGGTGAAAGTCAATGGACAATAGACGGATATGGCTGTGTGTAGCTTCAAGCGACGAGGGTTTTCCTTGTACAGGGTTGGGGAACATTACTATGAGCTTGGTGTTCCATCTTTAGGGTTGGTGCTTATGTTTTATTCAATAATGATGTTTTTTTTACTATACTCCTGCAGCTGCTGCCAGCTGGCTGCATGTGCCGCAATTAAGCTTCAGAGCTTGGATCACCGTCAAAACCTTAGTGGCCATTTTGTCTACTACTGCTATTGTAGACGATGATGAAGCCAACAAGGCCAGCCAGGTAGCTGAAATTGGAGACAAAAGGCAAGCGACAGATCCCTGATTTGCCCATTGCCAATTGCCGGCTTTTTCTTTGATTTTTGTTCGATGTCTTCGCGACAGCCTCTAACACAACGTCTGGGCTCCTGCTAGCATTCCTCCATTGTATGTTCTGCTTGCTTGCATTTCTTGACATCACAGCAGCCTCTTTTCTCTCTGCCATCTTTCATCTCTCTCTCTCTCTCTCTCTCTCATTCGCCCGTCCGTCATGTATTGCCAAGTTGTACCTTGCTGCTTGTTACCATAATTTTAGAGCCACTTTGTTGTTTCATAACTTCACCGACAGCGACCAGACAAGGCCAGACAAGCTTCGCATTAACAACGTATTTGTTTTCGGGCTTCTTTTCCCTGTGTCGGCCATTCATTTCGTCTTTTTTCTTCCGTCTATATTTTGCTGCTAGAGTCAGGCTCTTGGTTGCTTTACGCTGTCGTGCGTATAATTCCTCGACCGTGGGTTTTCTTGGGGAACACCGTCCATCCACTATAAGCCAACTACCGAACACATACATCCTCAGAAACTTGGCCTCCAAACTTGGCCAAGTCTATCCACCTTCTCGTTCTAGCTTTGCTCCTTTTTTTTTCTTGAGCCCGAGGCGCCACCGATTCTTACATCATTCGTTCCAGATCTGATTGGCTACTGCTCAAGTCTAATCGATAGCTATCCAGGGCCAACGCTCGCCCGAACCGGCCTTGAGCATACCTTCTTCACATTTATATTCACGCCCATTCTCATATCGTCACGAACTACCCTCCGGCCCGCCGATCCCCGTTGCGTCCGAAATCTCGCCGGCATACTTACTCTATGCACCTACCCTTCTTGATCCCTTCTCTTGTATTATAATACTACACGCATACATTCGCCATATATCCGCTACTATAGACAAGCCGCTCCTTTTGTATCCTCCCACTGGTCAATATCATAGCTACCGCGCAAAATGTCGTGGACCTTGCTGCAGCGCTTCATCGAGTCGGACGTGTTCAATTCGAACCCGTTCCTACCCGTATCATACTTGACGTATGTCCTGCTTTCCAGATAGCCCTTTTCCATTGCTTGTCACGCGCCGTCAAAACTCCGTCTTGCTTACTCATTGCCTCTCTCCATCGTCTAGCCGGTACGCCGATCACATTGGAATCAACTATGTTCTCTGCAACAAACTCCGCCAGTTTCCGTACGAGGACATTGAATTCTTCTTGCCGCAGATATGCCATCTGATAATCAGTCTAGACAATGAGTCTATGGCGCTCGAGGAGTTTCTCCTGGATCTTTGTGAGGAGTCGGTGACTGCGGCCCTTCTGGTATGCCTTGCCCTGTTGTTTTTATTTATTTATTTTAATTCGCTCTTTCTTTCTTCAACCCCCTCTTCCTTTCTTCAACCCCCTCTCTTCTCTCCCTCCCCTCCCCCATACCATATATCCCTTTTTCCTTTCCCCCTTTGACTTGCGTGTTCACTAATGCCCTAAGCTGGCAATCTCTAGACGTTTTGGCTGTTCCAAACATATCTCCACGACCTCTCCTCAAATCCCCAATCCGATGCTTTCCAGACTTGTCGCCGGGTATACAACAAGGTCCAACATATTGTATTTGGCCTTCCTGATGCTGCTCGCTACGAAAAAATTCGCGAAAACATCCTTCCCGTCAGTGTGCTATCGAGCTTTGTATTGGCCAGCGTAGCTGTTCCAATCCTGCCACAATGGGCTGGGCCCCTGGCTGTAGCCCAGGCTAGAAAGCCTCCAAAGGGTGAACCTGCCGAAACCCGCGAGCCAACCGCCATCACAAAGTCCGCAACCACAAAGCCCGCTAGCCCGTGGTCTAGGCGGCATGGGCTACCTCGAGTTATCAGTCCATCAGATAGTGCTATCACCTTGCCAGGGACAGTGAGGAGACCATCTATCGCTGACTCTCTAGCTCTTGATACACCTGGCCGAGATACACCTACTACGCCGAACAATGACAATCCATCTCCTACCACTACTTCTCGTAAACCAGGTGAACGACTTGAATTGGCATTAAAAGAAGCTCGTTTTAGTACGTCGTCGCTTCCTCTCATGGGGGACCTCCGCTCACCCCAACCCCCGCGCCCCTCTACGCCTTTATCAGCCAGCATTGCCATGAGCTCGGGCCTAAACGCCCTTCACCGTCGTCACACTCATCGCGACCCACTCGGGAAAAGTAGACGAACAGCAATTGAGCTTTCTAGCATACAAAAGACGCGCCTGCTGCGACAGCACTACTTCCGCAGTGAAACACAGTTCCTGACGGCCCTGGAAAATATATCGAATCGTCTGGTGGCTGTGCCCAAACCAGCTCGTCTCAGCGCATTGCGTGCCGAGCTTGCACTTATTGCTCAGGATCTTCCCGCCGAGATTGACATTCCTGTCATTTGCCCACCAACGCTAGTCAATGGGTCTCCAGGAAGAAGCAAACATCACCGTATTGTACGCATCAATCCTGCCGAATCTACTGTCCTGAATAGCGCTGAAAAGGTTCCCTTCCTCTTGATGATTGAAATCCTTCGTGATGATTTCACCTTTGATCCTGATACCCCCGACAATGAGAGACTTCTCATGAAGTTAATGACCGAAAGCGGGGCCAAAAAGCGCATCTTTGATCTCTCAGAAGCGCCCCGAACATCCATTGTAAACACTGCGCAAGAACCTACTTTAGACAGCGTTTTTGAGCCGACATCCGGCGACTTAGGGACGCCTCAAATGAGCGGTAGCTTCAGTGAAGATGTTTCAGGTCTCTTCGCGAACCAACGGCGTATGGCCAATGGTGCCGCAAACTCCGTTATTGCCGAAATTCCGGCTACACCCCAATCGTCCGACAACTCAACATCCGGCTCCAGCAGCCCATCAAGGCAAAAGCATACCCAGCCGCCGCCCCAGCTCCCTGTTCCTGTTTTGCGCGGTCATGGTATCGAACCTGATTTCTCTGCACTTGCCACACACATGCGCACAGCGTCGCAAATGCTAGCGCAACTGGAGATCACCACACGCAAACGGCCTAAGCACGAGGTTGAGGCCATTCGTGCCAAGATTATTGCCAGCATGCAGAGCTTAGAAGAGCAGAGTTTCGACATCAACGATGAAACTGGCCCTACCTTCGATACAATCATGGCCAAATCGGTTGTGCCGTCAGCTTCGGATGCCCCGGCAGATCTTGATGACGAAGTCGAGCCCGCCGATACGGCACGTGGTGAGGCACGAATGGAGAATGACTTTAAAACAGGTGGTATTCAGGGTAAGGGCGACCGCGATGACCCCAGTGCGGCTGTCTTTGGAGAAGCATGGCAAGTTAAAAAGGCGCGTATTCAAAAGTCGTCGCCGTATGGCTGGATGAAGAACTGGGATCTTGTATCTGTCATTATCAAGACAGGTGCTGATCTTCGCCAAGAAGCCTTTGCCTGTCAGCTGATCAGTGCCTGCGACAAGATCTGGGCTGAGGCTAAAATCAAGGTCTGGGTCAAGGTCATGAAGATTTTGGTCACAGGCGAGTCGTCCGGTCTGATCGAGACCATCACCAATGGCGTCTCAGTACATTCAATCAAACGCAGCTTGACGCTAGCCATGGAGCCCTCTCCAAAACGTCGCATTGCTACCCTTAAAGACCACTTCATCAAAGTCTTTGGGCCACCTAAAAGTAAAGCTTACAAAGCCGGCGTTGATGCCTTTAAGCGGTCACTAGCAGCGTACAGCGTGATTTCATATGTCTTGCAGCTCAAGGATCGCCACAACGGAAATATCCTGATTGATAGTGAGGGCCATATCGTGCACATTGACTTTGGCTTTATGCTGTCCAACTCGCCTGGGTCGATGGGCTTCGAGGCCGCACCTTGCAAGCTAACCCAGGAATACGTCGATGTTCTTGGTGGACTAGAAAGCAAGGCTTTTGCCGACTACAAGAAGCTTTGTAAACAAGCTTTCCAAGGTGTGTGAAGATCTGGGCTACCTGCACTCCCTGTTTGTTTTTTTTTACTTGTTGAAAGAGCTGCTGTTAACTAACCTTGACTATAGCTCTACGTCGCTCGGCCGATAACATCATCGACCTGGTCGCTATGATGGCAGCTGAGTCCAAAATGCCGTGTTTTGCCGTCGGGATAGGCCCTGTCACATCTGCGCTACGACAACGATTCCAGCTGCAGCTGAGTGCCGAGGCCGCAGAGAACTTTGTCGAGACGGATATTATCGGCAAGTCAGTTGGCAGTTATTACACCCGTCTGTAAGTTGTTTCGCCTGGATCTATAGGAATCATTTGCATGGATACTAACATCACGGCCTAGATACGATACGTTCCAGTACCGGACACAGGGCATTTACTGATCAATCTGTATCTTTTCCTTCGTTTCTCTGTTCTTTTCTTACTCTTCCTTACATGTAGTTTTTTTTCTTTTTTTTTCTCGTCTTTTTCTTGGGCTGTCCACACTACAACGGGGTGCACGCACTTATACATTACATACACACTATACCATACCAACGTCTGTTTTCCTCCTGTCGAATCCATCTATTCATGTGCCTTTCTTCCCGTACAATATCACGCGTCTGGACGAATTGTGCTTATAATGAACATTCAAACGAGTTATTGAATAGAGAGGCGGGTTCTACAACCCATCATGAACCCAACAACATCACACCACATGACATCACCGCTATCCTTTTCAGCCAGCCCCTGAGACAACAAAGTGTGACAGCAGGGATGAAAAGAGAGCACTTCTTTAGATGAGACTTCTCAATGCTCAAGAATGTCGTGGCAGGGTTGTTTCTACCGTGCAACACGATGATCTAGTTGCCATGCCAACGTCCGTGCTTGACTTATAAGTATAAGTAGCCTTGAACGTCCTCAGCAGCATCACGACTAGCCTGCCCATCTGCTTACAACTCTTATAATACACCCTCGTCTACTTGCTGCCCTGTCTGTTCTGTTAATTGCTGCTTCACGTGTACCCAATTTATCTTGCTTCACAATGGGCAACGCGCTTTCTCTCATATATCCCGTCTCAGCCGTGAATGACGATACCGACCCGCGATATGTTATCCCAGACGTCGACATGACCAAAGTCACACTCACAGAGTCTGATCGCCGGGTGCTTAGATTCAGAAGCGATGCCGAGTTCCCAATGCTATCATGGGAAGCTCTTCGAGCAAATATAGGTGGGTTAGCCTTGGTGCGAAAGCCACACGCCAGATACGAAGCTATTCTAACGCGATGGCCCATGAAGAGCGAAACGATCTCAATGAACTACAACGAACACCGTCGGAGCTAAAACGGTACTTGAAATGGGGCCAAGACACACGAGAGGTGTACGGCTCTGTGATAGAGTACCTTCTATACCATCGCTTGCCAGCAGCTTGGGGCCGGCCTCCATTTACTTGTGTGTCCGATATCCCGTTTTCAGAAGAAAGCGACTATTGTATTCTTACCAACGAATGGCCATATGCCTTGGACCAAGGCATCGTACATGTTGTCGTATGGACTCGGACACCAATTGAAACAGACAATGACATGGGAGATATGACGCCGAGGAGCCGAGCAGTTGTGGATGCCTTCATCGAAAGAATGTTTAGGGCAAAAGTCGGCGATCAAAATGTGCTTTGGTTCAAGAACTGGACAGCCCTGCAAAGTGTCCGGTCATTAGACCACGTCCATGTGCTACTGAGAAATGTCGGCCAAGAGTTGATCGACGAGTGGACTGGCGGAGTGGTCACCCCACACATGTTGGCACTCCAGATATAGGGTCTAGTTGTGTTCACGCATCTACATGACTATGCATCAGTGGAAAGAATGGCAGAGTGGGAACCAAAGTTTCTATGTTCTAGTGTTTTAGCCTCTATCTTGATGTCTGTTCGAGGTCCAATTTCAGCTCAAGCCTTGCGTCGCTGCTTGCGACTCTGCATGGGAGCCACATCGTTCATGTCAGCGCCCATGGACTGAGGGTTTCCCAGGCCCATCAAGGCCCTACCAGCCGAGAGCAGGCCATAGGCCTTGTACAAAGCAAAAGCCGGGACCAGGGACCAGACAGCCCAGGCACCATTGCCAAAGATGAGGACCAGAACCAGGCAGCCCCAAGTGACCCAGATAGTGTCGAACATAGAATCCATCAGGCCAGATGACGAGAGATCGGAGCCGGGAGAGCGCAATGCACGGGTGGCTGGGTCGTAAGTTGGACGGCCGGTCTTTTCCATAACGACCTGACAGAGGAAGGCCGGGGTGGAGAGCACGGCATAATAGACCAGAGACCTCTTGAACAGCGTGAGGCTCAAGACGAGAAAGAGGCCATTGAAGATGGCAGAGAGCATGTGCAGGTTCTTGAGTGTGCTGATATTGGCTTTAGCCATGTCTTTCTTTGCTTTTTGAGCCATGGTGACAAGCTGCGGGGAGGGATAAAAAAAGATAGGAGGGAGGACGATTGGCGGATCTAGTGCGTAGTATGCGCCTAGTATCTCTTATGCCATGGGTCGGTCGATTGTGTGGTCGAAACCAAGAGAGAAGTCCACGGGTGCGTCCGAGTTCAAAGAGCCACCTTTTCCTAGACACCTGCACGCACCTGACTAAGCAATGCGGTAGCAAGGGTTAGGGTAGGGCTCTTGTGCTGCCCAAAATAGGCTGGCCTCCCGCTCATGCCAACTTGGGCTTTGGCGTTGGCTTGTTGTGCCAGGTACAGGTTTCGCTTCCAGGGCAACAGGTGCAAACAAAGCAAGATAATTGAGCCAATCATGTGCGAGAAACAGGCATTTTGGCACCAGCAATTCGCAGGCACACAATTCACGCAACGCCTGTTGATTTCGCGCCGAGATGTCAAGCGCTTTTGGGGGATTCTTTTGTTTGTTTCCCTTTATTTTCTTTGTTACGTACGGTGCCGTCCGTACCTGTTGCCAAGTTTTGCAAACTCACGAGAGGATGTCTTGCTATTGAAGGCTTTGTTCGGGCTCTGCTTCTTTCATCTACATCTCTGTGTAGTCGTGTAGGTACTTGTCTCTTTTGATACCTTTGCTCCTTCATTTTATGGGGTGTGCCAAATCTAGAATCTCCTTTTGTTCTTCGTGTTTTGTCCTCCTTTGAAGCAATTACCAAAACAATAGGCTGATAGTGAGGCACCCCACCAACAATAAACCCTCCTTCCTAATCTTCATGAGCCGAGCAAATCCAGCCTGCACACTATTTTTTTCTCATCATCACCACTTTCTTTTTTTTCCCCATCATCGTGCTTTGATTTCTGGCTGTTTGGGCTCACTGTGTCCCCTTCCCCCTTTCATACTTTTTTTCTTTCCTTTCCTCTTTATCTTCCTCTTCATCCGTTTTTACCCTCATTTCATCAACCTCTTTGCTCGCCAGTTCCTCGGCATTAGTCGCCATTCCAGTTTGCCTGGAATATCTGTTTGTTGATTTCCTTCTTTCTCTTTTCACTTTGCTTTACTCGTATCTTTTCTCTCTCTACCGTCATTGATTTGCCGGCATCAATACTCTGCATCACTCTTGTTCGTGTCCCTTTCCGCCTTGTGTTGTTGCTCCCCAGCTCTGTCCCCCCAGCTTGTTGGTAGGTACGATTTCTTCTATTGTCGCTCCGTAGCGCATAGTCGACTCGAGATCGTGAATCTTGCCATCGACATACAGTAGCAATGTTTCATCGTTTGACATATGGACTAACCGACTTGCGATGACTTCTGCCAGACTTGGACAGCCTAGCGTCATATCATCGGCGCTTACGGTCTCAAACACGACGACTTTCCGATTCGCTGCAATTATTCCCGGCAATAAATAGTCTGCCCGAAGTCCGCTGCGTCGTATTGCGCTTCATTGGGACCCGAATCGCGCCGACCCAATCGACCCGCACCTCATGGCTTGGGACTGCTAGTCCATCGTCGAAACTTCTTCTATCTAGCTTCACTTTTCACATTGCCATGGCGCCCTCCAACACAGCCATCTCAGGCTGTCTGCGCCAGGTCGTGTACTACCATCTAGACAATTTCTCCTACGAGAATGCCTTATTCTTTGCCGAGAAGCTCAGTGCTCAAGACCCTAGATCCCCCGATTCTTCATACCTTTTGGCCCTCGCCCATTACCACAATGCCGACTTCCGCAGCGCCTACGAAGTCAGCAGAAGCCATGCTGCGCGAGGCACGAATATTTGCTCGGCTTGGATCTTTGCGCAGTCTTGCTTGCAACTAGAACGCTGGCGAGACGGCATCAATGCGCTCGAAAAGATTAGGAACGTTGTAGTGCAACGGAACAGCATTGGCCAGCACAGCGCATCTATCAGGGCACCTCATCCCGACCTTAGCTCTGTCTTGTGTCTTCTCGGGAAGTTGTATCGTGGATATGATGACAAGAAAAAGGCGGTGTACTGCTTTGAGGAGTCCCTCAAGGTGAACCCGATGCAGTGGGACGCATTCACAGCCCTTTGCGATATGGGGGTCAATGTCCGGGTGCAAAACATATTTCGAATGTCCGACACATTGATACAGAGTTTTGATCCTAACGTCGACGACTCAAAACCAAATGATACCGTTCTCACGCGGAAAAACACCAAGAGCCTTGTCTCTGACTCACATGATCCTTTTGAAACTGGAATTCGTCCACCGGATAGTAGCTTTGGTGTCTACCAGTCGGAGAATGGCACCAGCGACTTCTTGTCAAAGATTGCCGCCGCGCGCTCGAAGCTTGGTGTTTCATCTAGCAATACCATCGCCGTATCAAACTCTGAAGGCCTGGAGACGCCGCCTAATTCGAACGGATCCTCTGATAATTCTAGAGCCCCGTATCTCGATGCGCCCTCCGCTACGGGCCGACGATTACGAGAGAGAAATGCTGATTTAGGAGGCGCAGAGGCACCCTCCAAAATGATGTACCGTCTTGGCGCGACGAAACGAACAACTCGATCCCAGGACAAAGCAGAGCAACCAATAGAAGTTTTTGAGGCGCCCTTGGTACCTGTCAACTCAAGGTATGCTACAACTGCGGCGGAACGGAAGCGTACGGTCTCCGGACACCCTGTTCGCCCGCCTTCCGCTGCGGCAAATCATTCAGACGATCCTCCAGCTGCACCACAAAGGAGAAGCGCACGTCTGAACATGTTCAGACCAACGGCCTCAAAGGCAAACTCATCCTTGACATCAGGCGCAAATGCTACAAGAGAGCTGAAGAAGCCTCGACCTACGATTTCACGCCTGATAAGACCGGATGGAACCGGGGCAAGCGTTGGCCGGGTTGTTAGTGGTAACCGCAAGCCAATTGAGGAAAATATAATGGATGTGGAGATGACAGAAGGCTCGCGGGGAGCCAAGGACAAAGAGTCAGCACCGGCAGCCGCTCCCAAGGCAATAACGGAAGTGGATACACTCAAAATTGAAGAGTCGTTGAAATGGCTTCTCGACCTTCTCCGGAAAATCGCTACTGGCTATTCCGAGCTTGCGCAGTTCCGTCCACCGGAAGCAGTACATGCCTTCCAAACTGTCCCCAAAGTCCAGCAAGAAACACCGTGGGTTCTGTCACACTTGGGCAAGGCTCAGCTAGAGCAGTCAGCTTTCATTGAGGCTGAAAAGTGCTTCAGAAAGCTCCGTTCTATTGCGCCAACTCGACTGAAAGATATGGAGCTGTACTCTACCATTCTGTGGCAGCTCAAGCGGGAAACTGATCTCTCATTTCTTGCCCATGAGCTGATTGATGTAGCCTGGCACTCTCCCGAGGCATGGTGCTCTCTTGGGAATGCCTGGTCGCTTTCCCAGGATCACGAGCAGGCGCTTCGGTGCTTTAAGCGTGCGACTCAATTGAACCCCAAGTTTGCCTATGCATTTACATTGCAAGGACATGAGCATATGGACAACGAAGAGTATGAAAAGGCCCTCACTGCTTACCGACAGGCCATTGCTGCCGATCGCCGTCACTACAAGGCATATTTTGGGATCGGCCAAGTTTACCGGAAGCTAGGCAACTTTGAGCGTGCCTTCATGCACTACCAAATTGCAGCCAACATCAACCCATCGAATCCTGTCTTGCTGTGTGCCATTGGCACTGCGCTGGAGAAACAGAAGAATGCGGCCGAAGCTCTGATATACTACAGCAAGGCAACTGAACTGTTCCCCAAGGCTACTGACACGAGGTACAAAAAGGCACGCGCGCTGATGACTCTTGGAGAGATGGAGGCTGCCCGGAGAGAGTTGTTGATTCTCAAAGATCAGGTTCCGGATGAAGCGCCGGTTCATTTCCTGCTTGGCAAGCTGTATAGGAATATCAACCAGAAGCAACTGGCCGTCCGACACTTTACCAACGCCTTGGCCCTTGATCCGAAGGTAGGCGAGGAAATGCTTATTCATATGTAACTTTTGCGCATCTCACTAACACGTACCAGGCTTCGCTACAGATCAAGGAGGCAATCGAGACTTTCGAGGAAGATATCCAAATGGATGACTCTATCGCCTGAACAGAACGACACGTTAACCTCGTAATAATGGACTTTACGACACACTGCCCTAATGTTATACTCCATGGCCATCCCGGCGCCGCACACGTAGCCAATGTGTGGTTGAATGGAATCCAATTTGGCGGGCTGTTTTATTGGGTTTTTGTTTGATCTTACGCTTTCTTTCGTCATTCGCCTGTTTTCATTCTTTTTGATTTGCACACTCAATGCATATACCCAGCGGCCCCCCCTCCCCCTTTTTTTTTTTTTTTTCTTTCTCCTTTCATTCTGAGCATATCTTGTGTTGCAGACAGCCATATGCATACTTGCACAAAAACGGACAGATACCTTTGATACCTGATAGATCTGGGAAGAAACGAGTCAGTTTCTTTGCCACGCCTCAAAAGTTGTTATCCTGATGATGATTGGCTGCGTTTTATGTCTGTGTTAAGGTGTACTGACTGGCGTTGTAGATGTTGATGGACGTGTGGTGCGCGGAGTCATGCGGAGGAGCCACGGCCAAATTTATTTTGGCTAGAAGCCATGCCCGTTTAGCTTTTTTTTCTTTCTTTTTCTCTAAAAGCCAACCGTATTTGTTATCTCACATGCTGGTAGTTCTCCTGGTGCCCCGTCGCGTCTTCTAAAAATGCAGAGCTACGAGACGCGCCGACTTGAAGACATGACGTTTGACGTGTTCGAAAAAAGCGCGAGGCTGGCCATTTAATTTCACTCTAAACGGCAATCTCGAGCGGAGAGTGATTTTTGATTGGCTGGGAACGGCGGTGGATGGGGGAGCAGGATAGGGTGTTGCTGGACCAACCTGGAGATTGATCAACACGGCAGTGAGCCTGCACGGGAGAATAAGCAGGTCCTTGACTTTCTACCCCAGCGGCTATGATGGGCGGTGTTAAATCAGAGTTTATTTCAATTGTAGGGCACATGAGACGGCCTTGGGGGTTCTCAAGTGATTCTTTGTGGCCGCATCTCGGATGATGAATGCGCAAGAACTACTATGCCAGACAGACATTGCCTGCCTGGGCTTAGTTCGCACTTAGCGCAGCACTTCCTCGGTACTCTTTTATTGAACTTGATACTTTTAATGGCGGGTGTCAATACAGCATTACTGCTAGTTCTGGGCGGGTTTCATGCATGGCATAGCGTTCTAACGAGCTTAACTACCCTATTACCAGAGAGAAAACTAGGGGTAAGAAGGAAAGGCAGGAGCGTGAGCCCCTTCACCGATGGTCGTGTTATTATTTGTCTGCGTTAAAAAAAAGTGAACAAAAATTCAGGTTCCTGCCTATGCTTAGATAGCGGCTGATTTTGGCTGCTGCTGGTGGCCCCTGATACGTATTTAATGAGCAGTCCCAAGCACACGCTAGCCTTCCCCTCTTTTTTTTCCTTTCTTTCTCCTTCTTTCTTGTTGTTCTCTTCTTGATCGTGATATTCATCAAATTTGGACGGCCATCATTACTATTTTTCGGTTTCTTTTTCGTTCAACTTCTCTCAATTATTCCTCAATTCGATCATAATGTCTGGACGTAAGTTATCAATCATTCCTTTTTTTTTTCTTTTTTTTTGTTCCATCTATTCTTTCGTGTCGTCTCCTTGTGACGCGCTCTTCGCTATCACGCGATGCGGTGTTGAAGACCCCCCTTTATGTGGTCACAACATGTCTGCTTCACAATACCTTCGGTCAATAGTCATCAATCAAACACTAATGTTTTCAATCAACAGGCGGTAAGGGCGGTAAGGGTCTTGGAAAAGGTGGCGCCAAGCGCCACCGCAAGATTCTTCGCGACAACATTCAGGGTATCACCAAGCCTGCCATTCGTCGTCTCGCTCGTCGTGGTGGTGTCAAGCGTATTTCTGCCAGTAAGTTCATGTGCTTAACCCTGGCTTACCTCCCTCGTATCTAACCGTGCTCGTCCTCCAGTGATTTACGAAGAGACTCGCGGTGTTCTCAAGTCCTTCCTTGAGGGTGTCATCCGTGACGCCGTCACCTACACCGAGCACGCCAAGCGCAAGACCGTTACCTCGCTCGATGTCGTCTATGCTCTCAAGCGCCAGGGCCGTACCCTCTACGGTTTCGGCGGTTAAACCACTCCCCCGATGCTATCTTTACGGAGTTGTTTCTTCAGCTTTGCGGGTACTTCATTCGGTCGTGGTCAAGCAACTCTGCGGGAAGAAAGAATCCCTCAATGCTCACCCACAGTTATTGTTTTGTCTTTCGCCAAGCATAATCGTCTTCACTTGGGGCTTCCTGTGATGCTCTGCCTCTTGGGCTTCGTCTGGCTTTGTTTTTACTTGCGTTCTTTCACCCGACTTCACCAAGTCGTGTCCTTCTCTTTCTGGCTTTCGCTTTCTTGCAACACATCTACCATCGGCGTTTACGGGGGAGGATTTTCACAACACAACTACTAAGCAATGAATTATTAAGTTTAACGCGTCTCCGGCGGTTGAGTCAGAATGGTTTCCCGGGTGTCCGTCCCTTTACAAAGTGATGGTGCAGACAGTATGAACATGGATCCTCGCAAAAATGCATGTGTTAAGGGCGAGTGCAATTGTCCCCGTAACTCCGGTCGCCAATCAACACCAAGGTTGTCGCGCACGTATAAACAAGTGAAAATAAAAAAGAGAATCCCAAGAACGCCAGTCCAATCCCCCTTCCATTATGTATGTACGTATGCTAACATCCGTCGCTACTGTCATAGATATTTCCGGCCCGCAGCCGCAACTCGTTGGCGGAAGATGGTGCTGGTAACTTGTGTGTTGACCTGGTAGAAGGGGTTCATAATGGCCTTGATCCAGTTCTCGTAGACTTCGAGGAAGAAGCTCTTGATAGCTTCTTCGGTGGCGATGCTGGTAGGATTTGCGCCAACAGCGGCCGAGGACGATCGTGAAGACGAGGCAGGCTGTGAGGGCTGGTGGAGGAGCAGGAAGCGCACGTTGGCGCCAGTGATGAAGCAGGAAACGTAGTTGTTGAAGAAGCGGTCGATGCATTTCAGGTACCTGGCCCAAGAGAGATGGTTGTCAGAAAACGGGTACGGGATGGGGGCCGCGCTTGAGCTGAGTTTGATGCTTTATCCCCATGTACAAAAGTAGCATGTGAGTAATGGCGTGTGGTGTATATACGTACATCTGGCCTGTCGACCACTGGACCTCTTCTACAATGTCTAAGCTGCTATGAACAATGAATTGGTTTAGGTGGTACAGCTGTTCGTTGAAGCGCGGGGTGCCATCACCACCCAGCTTTGATGTGCCGAATTCGTATTCGAATAATGGATTGTCCGATGTGCCCACAATGGCAAAGTAGTACGACATGGTGGCGATCCTGGATGGGAAGGCAGCGAAAAGCGGTGATAGTGCTTTGGTGGTTCGTTGGACTTGGGTGGAGGAGAGGCGTCGAGGTTTTGAGGTCTTAATGGATGGTGGGCAGAGGCCAGAGAGTAGTTCTTGTATATAGTCTCTGGAGCGGGAGAGAGAAGAGTTGAACAACAATCACAGCTACTATGCACGAGACAGCCCTCGACAATTTGAGGATAGTCGCTGGCTTCACGATTGTCCTTGATGTCAAATGCGAAAGCTGATTCTCGGCTTGTCACTCACTGACTGACCTACTAGGGTGGCTGGCTAGCCGGCACCTTTAAAGCGGGGCACCACGGCATTGCCTGCCTGCCCTCATTGGCTAGCACTGCTCATGTCAACTTTTTGCCCAAGCCTCAGATAATTGGTCACACCAAGTTCCCAGCCGCGACGACCTCCCCCGACAGCCTGAGCGAGCTTACCTCCCTCTCCCTTTCGACGACCCGGAAATAGCACTTTCGTCTTCCGCCTCTATCCCATTCAGCCCTGATCCTTGTCTAGCTTTTGAACGGGAAACTCGGCCATTCCTAGCATGTTCGGCGCCTTCCGTGTTACCAACCCGCTCTCCAGCGGCCTGCTCTGGAAGATCCCTTGGCGGCTGTCCAAGTTTCAGAAGCGCCGGCACCGGGAGCGTCTCCGGGCTGTCGACGGCGTTGTGGCTACTCTGGATGCGGCGATGAAGCAGACCGGCCAAACCGTGGCGGCGCTGGAGCGCTGGAAGGAGGAGATGCCCAGGGAGGAGCAGATGATGCCCCGCGATAAGTACACCATGTTTGACCGCAAGGTTAAAGGCTACCGCAAGGGCGTCCACAGTGAGTATAACCCAGCCATTATCAGAGATAGCATAGAAGCGGCCGTGCGACACTACACGAGCCTTTTGCCCTACGGTGGACTGACATCCTGTTGCAGAGCTACCCAAATGGACAAGAGTATCCCAACGTGTGAACCCTCCTGGCTACTGAGCGGCTTGGAAGCAGCTCATCGCACGCTCTGGCTATCCTGCTTTCCTCCTTGTTCCCTATCCTGATCCTGCTCGCAGCTCGCGGCTCCCGGTCCGCAGATACTACCAACTGTTCCGTGTATATGGACACTGCAAGCTCAGACTGATGATACGACTCGTGTGTTATTTTGTACAACGTTTTCAACATTGACATTAATGGTGTATATTCAATCCAGCTCGGTAGCTGTAAAGGCCCCATCTTGGCTCTAGGGTCTAGTTCGCTTTCTGTGGCATCACCAAGAGAAGGCCTTTTGCTGCTGCCATGTACTATTATCAGCCTCCCCTCTGGAGGCCAAATACACACAATGCATCTCTCACCACTGCTGCTGCTACCGTTTTGTGCAGAAACTCAAAAATTCATTGCTTATTCTATATCCTGGACCCAATATGACTAATAAAAAAAGGGAAAATAAACGCCTCTCCATTCCTGTGAAAACAAAGGCACAAAACAAAGATTAAGCCATCGCCTGCATATCATGAGCCACAAGCCCGGACGGCCTTTCTGTCCGGGCATTTGTTGCCGTGCTAGTACTGCCACTACCGGCTGCTATACCTCTCGTAATCCTGTTCCGGCTCACGGCCGCGACGCTCGTGGTCACGCATGCGCTCAGCCTGCAGAGAACGGCCCAGGCCGCCGCGACCCTCGTCGAAATCATCGCGGTACTCGTCGCGGACCTGGCCGCCGGACTTGCCACGGCCAAACTGGCGGCCCTCTTCGAAGCCAGGATCGAGGTCAGAGCGAATGATGCGCTCGTCTAGTTTAGTGCCACCAATGTACTTCATGCAGTCAAGGGCGTCCTGGTGCGTGTAGTATTCGACAAAGCAAAAGCCACAAGGCGTCTTCGTGAAGCGGTCGAGGCCCATGATGATGCGCTTGATCTCGCCGCACTTGGAAAACAGCTCATAGACCTGCTCTTCGGTGGTGTAGAAAGACCTATGACGCAGTCAGTAGCGAGTGGCAGTCAGTCATCCGGTACTGTGCGCTGGGGAAATGGGGGGAGGGCGCCTTAGGCTTACACTTACAGGTTGCCGACGTATAGCGTGGTCGAATTAGCCAGGGGATCCTCAGTGGGCTCGGCTCTGGGTTCGGGAGTCTCGCGGTCTCCTCTGTGGTGTCTCTTTTTGGACTTGTGAGGCAAAGAAAGGGCGTGGTTAGCAAGGCAGGCCCTCCGATTGTTCCAGTGGATTTCACCAGTAAAATTTGACTGGCGCCTAGGTTCGACGGATGCGTGCTCTTTCTTACCTTGCTGAGATAATACGCACTCGGCTGATCAAGCCGGTCAACGGTGATGCTGTTGCGAGACGGGGCCATGTTTATTAGGGGGGGCTGAAGTAAGATATGTATACGTATAATAGAGAGCACAAATGCAGGACAGCAGGGCGCGCGTTGTTGGACAAGCTGGACGCCGTGATAAAATAGACCGGGACTCAGTTTGCTTGTCGATGCTATGGAAACGACAGGCGCGCCTGTGCTCACGGCTAATTACCGGGAGAACATACCACACCGCCAGCCCCACTGAATTTTTGCAGGATCACTGGACACGATCGAGTTCCCAAGCTTAAACAAAATATTTCTAAATAACAAGAACGGACGACACGACGTCTACCAAAGACAGCAACGCACAGATGCTCAGCGTTGAGGAAGAAATAGAGAGCACAAGGCAGGCAGCTACAAACACTTGATTGTCATCCTTTTCCCAGC
Organism: Ceratocystis smalleyi; assembly: GCA_003449175.1. NCBI lineage: Eukaryota > Fungi > Ascomycota > Sordariomycetes > Microascales > Ceratocystidaceae > Ceratocystis > Ceratocystis smalleyi. The sequence goes on from NETT01000277.1 coordinate 28,123, forward strand.
GCTTTTTATCGCATTCGTCAGCCTTGCGGCTAGTGAGAAGCCCGCCCTTTTTCCTCTTCCGTGCCATCCTCACCCAAGCACAAGCAAGCCTTCCTCAACTTGACTGCTGCTTGTCGGCCTGTCTCGCTTTGGCCTGTGGTCGCACTTTTGCTGCACTCTTTCTTGAAGCCGCATCGACTCAAGCATCGATCGCCTCAAGCAAGCGTCTTCTCGGGCCAACCCACCGTGGCCGATTCCTCCTCCCAACCCGCCCCCGGTGCCACATCCGCTATCCACGCTCTAGCTCTCTTCGAACCATGCCCAAAGTCAAGGCATACACGCCGTCCTATCTGGCGACTGGTGCTCCGGGAAATGCCCTCTTTGCTGCTACCAATGAGTCCTCTTCTCCGTATGCCTCCAAGAAGAAGCAGACCACCAAGTCATCCCAAGCTGGCCCTCGTCGCACCATCGCCCGTCGTGGCACCGAGCTCTTCGTGGCTCGTGGCCGCGAAATACGCTGGGGCGACCTAGCGTATCTCAAAGAAATGCAGGAAGATCGCAGAGCAAAATCTTCAAGACGCAGCGTTTTGATCAAGCGCGAGGACGATGACGGTGCTGCGGCGGCAAGCATCAGCCCCGATGAGTTCGGCTGTGGCTACCGAGTACGGCCATCCAAGCTCCCATGCCCATGTTGTTGTGAATTCCGTTGCTAATCCTTCTTCCGCCGTTCCCGCAGACTATCAAAGCCCCCGTTGCCGACGACATCCGCCAGCTCATAATATCGCCAAACAACAACTATGTTGCCGTGGCCACGACACATACCTGCCACATCATGGTCATTCCCGACTCGTCTCATCTGACGTCTGGCGACAGCGGCCCCATCAAGCCCAAGATTTGGACCCTCGGTCCTGTCACCCACGTATCTACCAAATCTGCGCTTGCCTCCGTGCTGTGGCATCCGCTCGGCGTCGATGGCGGATGCGTCGTGACAGTCTCAGAAGACGCCATTGTGCGCGTATGGGAACTCTCCATGACTGACCGCTGGTCGTTTGACCAGCCCACACTCGACATCGACTTGAAGAAACTGGCTGACGGAGTTGCCGTCGACCAAAACTTTTCTGCCTCCGTATCGGCCACCAACACGGGCTTTTCGCCTGACTCTTTCGAAATGGAGGTTGCGGCCGCCTGTTTTTCGTCGCGCCAGTCTGGCAGCTGGTCGCCATTCACGCTATGGATCGCCATGCGTGAAGGCGACGTGTATGCCCTGTGCCCCCTGTTGCCTCGGAAGTGGTCTGCTCCTCCCGCCTTGATACCGTCCCTATCGGTTTCCATAGTGGAAAAGCTAGCCACCATCGAGGACGACGTCGAGACATCTGAGTACGAGCGCCTTCTGGTCCAGCAGCAGCTAGCTTGGATGGCGGAAATCGACTCGCAAGAGCCGCAGCTTGTAGAAGCTGGCCCCGGGGATCCTGCTATCGAAGTCTTTACCCGGCCTTCAAAACCCGGTTCTTGCCCTCGCCTTCAGGGCCCCTTTGATATATGTGCGGACCTCAAGGACCAAGACGACATTGACTGCGAGTACACCGATATCATGGTCATTGGTCCCAAGATTGATAGCGAAGAACTCATGTACGGCGAGGATGTTGATCTAGTCAGCGAAGGAGCAGAGCATGAGGGCCTTTCGCTTTCCATTGTTTGCTTGCTGTCTACGGGAGGCCAAGTCAAGGTATGCCTTGATATCGATGGCGTCGAGGCCCAATGGCTGCCCCCCAAGCACAAAGCACGCCCAGGCCATCTGGCAGCTCAAATACCCGAGCCATCACTCCTGCTGTATCAGGCCATGGACAGCATGAACACTATGGAATCCAGCCCCGACAGCTGGCCAGTGTTTAGCACTGACGTCATGTCAAAGTACGCGTTCTATGTCACACACAATGTTGGCATAACCTATTTTTCTCTAGCCTCGTGGGTGTTCCGCCTGGAAAGTGAGCTCCAGGAGCCTGGAGCCGGCTCTGAGTTCCGCGTTGGCCTGCTAGTCACAGGCCACAACTCAACTCGTGAGCGCCTTTACGTTGAAACCCCTCCCCACAGCCCCGGCTATCTGTCCGCGTGTGTTGCCATTGACGATCCGGATATTGGCTATGGAATTATCTCGGCAACGCCCTACGAGCCTGTTGTCCTTTTGTTTGACCTGCCGGAGGAACAGCTTGCAGTCATTCGCCAAGAATCCCCTGATACCACTGGCCCCACCGAACACCTGCCTGGGTCGTCCCCCCAGCCGCCTCTGTTCACTTATGAGCCTCGCCCTGCATATACCCCTTCGCAAGCGTTTGGCCAACCGTCTGTGCTTCCCATGTTCCTCGAGCGTCTCAAGACTTCCAATCAGCGTGTGACTCTGAGCCAGGAAGTGCGCCTAAGCCCAATGACGCTTCAAGTCCTCACCAACGTGCACAAGATTCTCAGCGACGAGACTCACTCCCTGGGTCTTGCAGCCTCCGATCTCTTCCTCAAGTGCGACCGCATGCATGCCGAGATGCGCGAGCAACTGACTAAAGCCGCGGAAATCAAGGCGCGCATCGACAAGATTGTCGATGGGGATGAGCCATGTGACCGTGTCCGTATCGACTCGCGTTTGGTACAGGCACAATCCCGTCAGATCCGGCTAGCTGAGCGACTTGAAGCGCTGCGCAAGAATGCCAACCACGTGTCGCGCCGCGAACTGAGCACCAAGGAACGCGCCTTTGCTGACGAGGTCCAAAGTCTCAAGGCACGTATTCTAGGGTCTGGCGAGGAGCTGTCTGTCGCACCACGCCGGTCCAGCGCAAACGTCACGGAGCCATGGCAACGTGTGAACACGGTCAACCAGCTAGCCGAGGAGCTTTTGCGGGATGCATGCGAGCTGGTGGCTGAGCAGGAACAGCGCGATGCACGTGTCATTGCGGCAGTATCCAGCACGGCGAACATTGGCACGGCCGTGTCGCCATCGCCCGTGACATCGACGCCGACAGGCGTTGAAAGCCCAGCTAGATCAGGGACTCCGGATTTGCGCATTCCGCCAGAGTTGCGCAAGACTCGTCTACAGCAAGTCAAGACTATGCTGACACGCGAGACGGCTTTGATCGAGGCAGTGACGGCGCGTCTGGAGAGGTTACAAACCGAAGTATAGAGAGAGAGATGGCTAGTGTAGTAGGTTTTGTTGTTTTCTTTTTCTTTTTCTTTTTCCCCATAGGATTAGAAGAACGCTAGTTGCATGAGTGTGTGCCGGCTAAAGGGCGCACTGGATGGGGGTAGAGAGTAGGTAGTGAGTGTATTTGTTTATATGAGAGGGCTTTGATGCCAAGCTATTGGTATGTGCGGAAGAAGATGATTCAACAGCGCCCAGGCAACATGACATCCTCCATAGTGCGGTTGGCGATGAATAGCAAAGCAAGATTGCTCCCTCCCCCCCTCAATGAAAGACATGGCGGAATTTATTAGTGACACTATAAGCACTCCAGAGATTCCGTAGACGCAAGGATCATAGTTTGGAACCATCGTAGGTCCGGTGGACCAGGCGATGTTCCTGCCGGCGAAAGCCCC
>NETT01000278.1:9397-31414 GCA_003449175.1 Ceratocystis smalleyi
GGGGGTAAAAGGGAGACTCAAGCAGAGAGCAGGGCGCCTAGGAATCTGCCGGGTACCCTGTACCAAAGGCGTTTGTTTGGTGCTGCTGCTTATCTTGTGTGTTTGTTTCCTGCTCTTTTACAGCAGGACTCCAAGGAATGAAGAAACGACACCAGTTGGATGTGACAAACATGCGCTCTGTGCTCTGTGCTGTTAGGGGGGGCGTGTAAAGCAAGAAGAGGGAGAAGAGGGAGAAGGAAAGAAAGGACAAGACTAAAGCCAATCAGCGGGAAGAGAGACGCCCAAGACTCGAGACGGGCCCGCTAGTTGTTCTAGCTTCTCAAAAGAGCATTCCAGCGATGGAAGAAAGGAAATCTGAGCGGAATAGAGAAGGGGAAGCAAGCTCGACAAGACAGTTGTGAGACACATCTGGCATTGAACTCTGTTTTTCTGCTGTTCTTTTTCTCAGCAACAAAGAAGAAGCAAAGAAGGGATATTGAATAGGGATTCCCCTTGTTTTTTTCCCTTCCTGGGCCGTCTTTTGTTGCCCGTGCGCTGGCTTGCCGTTATGGGGCCGCCCGCCCGGTGGCAGAGTAAGGGCGAGAAGTGATAAAAGCTGGGTGCTATAGGTCGGTTAGCACTTTGGGATTCATGCGCGGGCTGGTGACTCTAGCGTTGGCTTGTGCGGTGCTATTTGTTCATGATTTGAGGAAGGCTAGGCTCCTCTTGTCGTCGTCCTCTTTGTCGTGTCTATGTCTATACCCCGTCGAGTCTCCTCCTCGTATGCCCTATTCGTCCATGGCAAACAGCCCGACCAGGCCTTGGCCCAGCTCACACGCCGTGTGCGTGCAATTTGCTCAAAAGCCGAGTGAGCGAGGTTTAATGTCAGTGAAACAGAGGAGCCTGCAGGGCTCAGACAGTGTTCCCTCCCCCTTTGCCCCCGCCCCCAGTCGGGACTATACTTTGTGTGCCTGTACATCTTGAGCTGTAGATGGTGATGCCCTGCTGCTCTGTTTGTCTCCCTGCCCAAGCACGAGTCATGATGGAATATTCTCGTCGCGTGTTTGTGTCTAGGGGGAAGGGAGAGCGGAGCAAGAGGGCAGAACGGGAGAGGAGGGGAGTGACTTGGCTGGTGCTGTGTGCTCGTGTAGCCATCGCTAGCTGTATCTATCTGCCTTCGTAAGGTGCAGATACAGAAGTGCAAATACTTGGGTGTAGGGTAGGCATACAGGTGCGCAAGTGTACAAGCCCTGGTCCTAGTATACAAATGCATGCAAATATACGCTAGGGCTCCAGTACTCGCTCACTCGTCTTGATGTAATTGCTGACTCAAAGCTATATATCATGCATGTATGCGCGTTGGCTGTAAAGATGCCGTAAGGGCGAGCACACTGGGGACAGGCACTAGCCTACCATACAAGCAAGCCTCCGCGGAGACGAGATCAGGTCTAAAGCAATTCCAAGGCCCGTCTCTCTCTCTTGCTTTTCTCTCCACTCCTCCTCTCCCCCTCCCCTCTTTCTTCTCCTCCCTTTTCCTCTCCCTCTCCCTCTCCATTCCTACCTTGCCAAGACCCTAGAATCCAGTATCTCCAAACAAGGCAGGCCATCCTTCATAGGCGAAGCTCCCTTCTTTCACGCAAAGCCCCAGCAAGGCAAGCCAGCCAAGCAAAAACTCCCCCCTTGATCACCGCTCCACTTCCATGACTCGTCCGCTTGTGTTTATACTCTTTGATGTGTCCTATCCTCTCTGCACCCCCTTCGCCCTGGTCTCGTTTGGTATCTATACAGCCATTGCTTGGCTTCACAAGCACCGGCGCCCTTCCTCTCCCAAGTCCAGCTTGCGCTTATCTCAGGCCAGGCCAGGCCAGGCCTTGTACCCTTCCTTACCTTGGTCTTCTTCCTAACCTCTTCGTCTTGGCTGACATGCCCCAGCTACCCTTGCTTAGGCCCTTTCTCAAGGCTACACATGTCTTGTTCCTAGGCACCTATGTTGTATGCATACACAAAACATAACATGCAGTTGTTTGTTTAATCTCGGAGTCATTCTTTATCTGGAATCTCACTTGCTATTCTGTCTTGACCTCCCAGTCCTCGGCCCTTCGGCTCTTCTTCTCCTTCTCTGGACCCTTCCTCTCTCTCCTCCTCTACCCCCTCTCCTTCTCTGGACCCTTTCTCTCTCTCCTCCTCTACCCCCTCTCCTTCTCTCCTTGCCAGCTCTGCCTTTCACAAGGTTATAGCCCCTCTGTCGATGATGATGGTGCTCCCTGCTCACCCTCTAGGAGTCCAGCCTGCTTAACCAGTCCGTAAAACGCTCCCTGTGTATCCTTCAGCAAATCTGCTGGCGTGCCAAACTCGGCTACCCGTCCCTTGTCCAAGACAACCACACGATCTGAGTCAATGATGGTATTGATGCGATGTGCCACTGTAATAATAGTGCGGTGCGAGAAAATAGGAGACCGCAGCGTCTCCTGCAACAGAGCGTCTGTCTCCACGTCCACTGCTGCCGTGGCCTCGTCTAGCACCAGAATGTTGGATGGAGTGAGCATTGCACGTGCTAGTGAAATCAGCTGCCGTTGGCCTTGTGATAGATTGGCACCGGCCTCCTGAATGTGTGCGTCTAGCTGGCCTGTCATGCTCATCACATGGTCTTTGAGGCGTGCGTGCTCTAGAACACTCCATAGTTCCGAGTCGTCATGTACGTGGCCAGGGTCTAGGTTATCGCGTACTGTACCTTCAAACAGAGCGGCGTCCTGGGGAATAATGGCTAGGCGTCGGCGCAGATCGAGAAGACCAACCGACGACGTATTGATATTGTCTAGTGAGATGTTGCCCGAGGCTGCTTCGATAATGCGGAATAGTGCCAGCGTCAGCGACGACTTGCCAGCTCCTGTGCGGCCCACAACGCCAATCTTCTCGTGGGACTTGATGTCAAGTGTAATGTCCTTAAGGACTAGACCAAGCCCGTCGCGATAGCGCGTGCTGTAGTTGTTGAACTCAACTGCACCCTTAGTCGGCCAGGCGGCTGGTGGGCGGTGGTCAGGGATAATGTCAGGAGCCTCGCTCTTGATGGCCGCATACTCGAGTACACGTTCGACAGACACAATATTGGTTTCGACTTCAACTGACTGACGCACAATCCAGTTTAGCGACGTGACAATTTGTAGCGCATATGCCATGGCCAGACCAACCATGCCAGCACTCAACTCCGAGCCACTCGTCACTGAAATAATGGAGAACCCGGCTGCAGCCAAAATCACGAGGGCGCCAATGAACTCAAGTCGGATCGCAAGCCATCTGTTAGATGAAATGGAAGGGAAAAAGGCCCGTAGGTTAGCATCAACCCGCCATTCGTTGTCCTGCTCAAAGCGGCTTTGCTTGCCGTATGCACGGATCGTAGCAGTGCCACCCAACGTCTCTTGGAAATGTGCATATACAGGCGAGCGACTGACCGAGTTAAGGCGCTTAAGCTCGCGTGAAGTGCGGAGATAATACTTCTGGATGTACATGTACATAAACGTCAGAGGTAGGATGAGCAACATGAAGGCTGGCGTAGAGATGGAAATAATGACCAGCGTAAACACAGACCGGGCGCCGTTGACAAAAAGCATATTGAAGGTACGCGCCAGCAGCTCGTCGATCTTGTAGATATCGCTTGAGAACCGGTTGAGAATGCGGCCAGTTGGCGTGACGTCAAAGAAGCTCATGGGTGCCCTGAAAATCGCGGTAGCCATCTTTTCATGTAGTTTGCGCGATGCCTCAATTGAGCAGAAAATCCACAGAACAAGTGTCTGCACCATGGTCAGTGCCGATGAACCAACACCAAACACAAAGTATATTCCCAAGAACCGGCCAATGGCCGCGTTGTACCCGTTCTCTGCATTGCTCTCAGACCACTTTTTCAGCCAAACCGAGCCGCCAATGTTGGCAACCTGGGCCAGGATCAGCGCCACCATGTACATGGCGACGGCAACAAGATTATTACTACGTGCGTATTCCATGTAGACCTTGAGCTTGACGTTGCCTTTTTCCGAGGATTCTTTGTTTTGGCTGGTCTTCTTGGCTGGTGATCCTTCTTCATCCACAATCTTTCCACGAGGACTCCGGAAACTAGCTGCACTCGCCCTGCGCAGCGTAGCAATACTGTCCGATCGAACTTTATCCTTGGTCTTAGCATTGGAGTTAGACTTGCTGTTGATAGGCTTCATCGCGGGCACATCCTCATCAGCCTCGTCCACGTCAGAGTTAGCCCGAGACTTTCCGTTGTCGGGAAGAGCAATTGTCGACGTTTCGCTACTGGTGTTCGAGCCTTCATGGCCAGCCGTCTTAAGGAGGTCGGAGACGGCCCCCTTCATTGCCATAAGCTGCTTGAAGGTTCCAGCCTCAGTGATACGACCATCACGTAATAGAGTGATATGGGTAGCCTCGCGGAGGACGGGAATCGAGTTGGTAGCCAGAATACGGGTCTTGGTCTCAAGAAGACCGCGAGGACCCAGAACATTATCAATAATGTGCTTACCAACATGCGAGTCAACGGCAGACAATACATCATCCAACAGGTAGATATCAGCACGGGCATATACAGCACGGGCCAGGGCGACACGAGCCTTCTGACCACCACTCAACGAAATGCCACGTTCGCCGACATAGGTCTCGTCGCCGTCTGGCAGCTGAGCAAAGTCGTCAAGAAGGGCACAAGCTCTAATGGTACGGTCATAGAAATCAGCATCATAACGGTATCCAAAGACAATGTTTTCCTTGACAGTAGCATTGAGAATCCATGCTTGTTGAGCCACATATGCAATAGTCCCACGCACTTCGACCTTGCCGCGCGATTTGTATAGGTCACCGAGAATAGCCTGTAAGAACGATGACTTTCCGGCCCCCACTCGGCCAACAATACACGATAGTTCGCCCTTGTAGGCAGTATAATCAATATCAGTTAGCACATCTTTATCCTGGTGGCGATCCCACGAAAAGACACCATCACTGATAATGACAGTCTCCTCTCCCATAGCAGCAGGTGCAGGGCCGATAATGACAGCATCCGACTGTAGTTCATCAGCAACAAGGAAATCAGTGATGCGACCAACAGCAACGGAAGCCTCAACTATAGCTGTAATAACCATGGGTAGGATAGCAAGAGGAAAGTTGAGCAGGTTAAACAGCGCCAAGGCAGGGAACACAATGTCAGTGGAAAGCGGGCGGTCATGGGTGAAGACAAAGACAGCAAACGTGGAGCAAGATACAAAAAAGGGCGCCGTGTTCCAGGTAAAATTGGCCAGAGCCTGAGTAGCGCCGATTTTGCGCAGGTTCTTGAGCTCCTGGTCGTTTCTGACATGGTTGAGCTTGTTCATAAAGGCAGTGCCCCAGGCGTACAGCTTGATACTTTTCATGTTGTTAATGATCTCAGTAATTAAACGTGAGCGCGAGTCCTTGACCTTCATTTGCTCCTTTTGCAGGTTGCGCATCATTTTAGAGATGACACCGTTGATCGGCAGCATTACGATCATGACGGCAATACCCGCCAGCATTGACCAGCCCACCAAGTCGTAGAGTGACCACATGCAGATGATGATTTGGAAAGGTGCAGACCACAGCATCTGACCAAACTGTGTTAGATCCTGCATTCGCTGGGCGTCAACAGCCATGTAGTTGACTATGTCACCGGTTGTCTTGCTTGAACGGCCCTCGTTAGACAGCTTCATAGACTTTTTATAAATGGCCGAGGTCAGGCCTCCTTTAATGCGCATGCCGCAAACAAATGCGCGTTGGAAATACTGATGTGCCATGGCTGTCTGGAAAACAGCAACAGCAAACATGCCAAGGGCAACAGCAGCGCCCTTAATGACAGGTTCAGGCTCACCATCGTTTGTACGCGAGTACGAGGCCACAAAGCCAATCAGAATACGTAGTAGTTGTGGCTGCATGTACTGGGCAATATCATTGCCAATCTTGAATATAGCTCCTAGCATGTACGGACCGCCGTAAGCGCGCAGCAAGACCAGCCACAGGTTAGGACGGGCCTTGGTTTTGAGTTCGTGATTCCACGCTGTCATGAAGAGAGCCCCCGTAGTATTGGTGTTGTCGTCACGGGCCAGCGCCCACAGATCATCTTCAGTGAGGTATTCTTTGTACCCGTAGCGCATCAAAGGAGTCATCCAGCCAAAGGTGAGAACAGAAAAGACATCAGCATACTCTAGCGGACACTCTTCCTCGTCGATCAATACCTCGTATGAGCTGTGCTTGCGCGGCCACAGCCACTCAAAGAAGAACTCGATCACGCAAAGTCCCAGGCCAACACAATACAGAACGAAAAAGGCTGGCGCGTCAGAGTAAACCTGCTGGGAGATTAGCGACCGCAGCTTGATGGCTAGGACGATGAGAAGGAAAAGCCAGTAGAATAGCACAACACCGTTGGGGTTACGCATGCGCGGGTGCTCCAGCCATTGAATATAAAAGACGACGCAGAGAGCAACGATATTTACGGTGGACGTCCAGGTGCGGAAGTCCAAGTACCACGATTGTCCGTATGAAAGGGCCTGGAGGACGACTTGTGAGATGGAGACGCCGATGATGCCAGCAAGGATAGTCTGTAGGTAGAGAAGAAGTGGATGTTAGCAAGGGAAAAGGTTACCACTACGTGAAGATCCAAGGGGGAAAGCAATAAAAGCTCAAGGACATACCTGCTTCATCCAGAAATGCCAGTCCTTGACAACTCCTGGAGTTTGTGGTCGCTTTAAAAGCCAAGCCACAGCCAAAGCGCCAATAAATACGCCAAAGAGGGCAACAGACATCACCGAAACATCAATGAAGCATGGTGTGAAATCGTAGCGCACCGGGCTCAATGGGCCCCAGCCTTCAGAGTTGCCGCAAAACGGACGCCGTAGCAGGCCGCCGGCAGAGAGAGGGGCTGAGGTCATGTAGCCATGAGACACGGGAGCCAGTGGATGGAAGCCTGATATTGAGCCTGAGTGTAGCACGCGCTGGCTTGAGGCACCACGCAAGGCCCAAGTCAGCAGAGAGTCACTAAAGCCGCTCATAGCTTCTAGCGCTGTAGACTCTGCGATACAGAGCCAGGAGCGGAACAAAGGGTTGTAGAACTTAGAACGTGACGAGGCGGTGGCGGGAATTAAAATGCAGGCTGTGGGAATAGGAGATCGAGGGAATTCAGCTCGTGTTCAACAGGGGTAGAAGAGCAAAGCTCGCCCAAGCTAACACTGGTCCGCTGATGGGTGTTTTTATATATAAAAAGATCGAAAGCAACTCGACTAGGGTTGTTTGAATAAAAGCGACAAAGCGTGTCCAATTTCAGCGAGCGGTTCTAATGACGAGAATCTGCGATCATCGTTTGTCGTTGTTGTCGTCGTCGTCTTTGTTGTTTTCTAGGAAGCGACAGTGCACTATGGTAGAAACCTTCGGATCGGACACTTGGGCCAGGAAAGAAAGCAAAAAAAAAGGCCAAGACAAATAATAAAAACAATAAAGGAAGAACAGAAAGTTGCCTTTCAGGTTTCAGCGATGCCGGAAAAGAAGAACAAGAAGGTAACAGAACAAAAAAGACGTATATGGATTTAGATGAAACAAAAGATGGTGGTTTTGTATTGATCAGCGTGATGAAAAAGAGAAGAAAAAAAGAAATGAGAGAAATTTTTCAGCATTGGTAGGCAGGCAGTATCTTTATTAGGCAAGAACTCGAGGCGGAAATAGCAGGTACACGCATATTTTGAGTTTGTAAGCCGCCTAAACAGGAAGTTGGCATTTGAAATTGTCGCAAGCTTGATGGCACGTGATGGGTCATGGTTAGGGCTAGTTCTGTTAGGGTCTGTATTACTATTACAACTCTAAATAATCAATTTTCATTTACTAATAACCTCAGAGTCAATATGCGACTGCTCTGTTATGCCGGTATAAAAGCACTTCTTTCGTTCAATTACTAAACAAGATATTCCCAAACTCAAGCTACATCAAGCTGTAAGCAGCTGTTGAATCAGAATTAGTTGTGGGTGGTGACTTTAGGGTTATAAAACTTCTGGACACCAGAGTAGGACCAGGTCTTGGCCAGCTCAGAGTTCTGGGTAGACTGGAGGGGTGCAACAGCAACAGACTGGAAGAACAGGTTTCTGAAAGACTTGGTCTCGCTGTAATGGAATAAAAGTGTTAGCGCCGTTATCACCGGATTGCGACTGCTCTCTTGTGACTTACGCGTCCTCGTAGTAAGAAGACAACAGGGTCAGCTGGATGTCTTCAGGCGAAGAGAAATGGTACAGGCCAGATTTGACAGTGCGGGCAACACCATCAGAGTAGCACTCCAGAGTAGACTTGGTGTAGGTGTTCCGGGGACCTTTCTCAGCAGTCTCGCCATCCCAGTTCCAGTGGTGGGTGCAAGTAGTCTGGGGCATGATGCTGGGGTTAGCAGTCTCGACATTGGGGTCATTCAAGGCGTCTGGGAAAAAGAGTGATTGTTAGTATGAGTGTGCAAAGATGCAAGTAAAACTGATACTTCACTACTTACAGTTCAAGGTGCAGGCGAACAAAGCCTCAGTGGGCGCGTTTTTGACGCAAGACATCTTCATGTTTGAGACTTCAATGGGCAAGTACTCCCCAGCACGGGGAACAAGGGGAGAAGCAAAGGCGCTGGAGGCCAGAGCAAGGACGAGAGTAGTAGCGGCAATCATTTTTGTGATGGAAAGAAGGAGTTGCGTGAAAGATGCAAGTGGTATAAGAGTTGAAACGTTGTAAAGTTGGTAAAGAGACGATGAAGTTGAAGGTGATGATTGTAAGGAAAACAAGAACCAAAACCTCATTCCAACAATGACGTCGAGCTCTTCTTATACACCATGAGACGTCTGTGATGGCGCGACTATTTGCTGCTTGACAGTCTGGCCTGATTGTCAGACACTTTCGCTCCGGCCGCGACAATCAGGTCACTTGACAGTTGACGTGCACGATTTGTTTTCTCTCATGCTCAAACTTGGTATTTTCCTTTCGTAATCTTGGCCAGCCTAGTCATATTTGGTTGTCCCCTCCGGCTTTTGCAAGGCTTTTTTTGGCCGGCCCTTGCATCTGACGTTGTGATATGCGCCAGGCCCCTGGCTTGGTATCTATTTTCTGGGGTCTCCGTATGCCACGGCGACTCCCAAGTGGATATAAGAGTCCTTACTAGATGCCGTCTGCCGGCCTGTGTGTTTCCCTAGTTTTCTCCAACGCCCTAGAGCAGCTTTTAATAGGGCAAACGATGTGGGGGGACCTCAGCTGTTAGTTCCAGGGCCCCAAGGCATAGATGGAGGCTGGTGTGCTTTAGTATTAGAAATAAAATCAAAATTGCCTAGACAGTTTGATTTGCTTTTTGTAGCATCGAGCAAGAACTGGTCTGTGGGCGGGTAAATGACGGGGTAGCGTGAGCATTTTGGGGCTCTTGTGGGATAGTCCAGCATTGGCTGGTCTGTGTGTTTTCATGCGTATTCATGCGTGAGTATTTGCTTATCCCGTGTCCTCAATGCTTACACGATGTAAACAGAAAGCGTCGAGAAGAGGAAGAAGAATGCGGAGACCCCTGTTGTTTTCTAGGCCCGTGTCGTTGTATGTACTGCGCCTAACCCTTAATCACGTGCATGCATGGTCACGATATCGCGAGTCATGTGATCCTCCCTCAAAGCTGCCGAGAAGACGAAAGAAGAAAACATTCCGTTCTACTCAACACTTGCGCCTTGGCCGCTTGTAAGAGAGACTTCACGCACACCAAGGAATCCACGAAAATGCAGAGACAGACAGCTAGACGACTCCTCTCCAATGACAATGAAGCTTTTGCAAGTTATTGGGCATAGAGTTGGGAGTGGTGCGTACGCCTTGGGCAAAGGGCATCCCACATTGATCCTATAAACGCTAGTTTGCTACAGCGTCAAATATACTAAGTAGTGCCCCATAGAGTGACTAGTACATGTAAGAAGGGAATAGTGATCATGTGACCAGCCGGTGTAGTCCTTATGCTTTTCTTTGGCAGTCGTGGGCGGTTGTCAGATTCGTGTAACATGGTGTTTCTTAAGCTCTAATCTGATATATCTGGCTGCTTCTCCTCCGTGTTTCCCATTGCGAGACACTAGCGGAATAACACGACTGGCCATATAAGCTGATGGCAGGCAATGCAAACAAAACAATAACGAGAGGCGCCACCAAAGGAAAACCAACAGGAAATTTAAATAAGATTGCCGAGACAACGCCGGACGCCAGGTTCGCTGTCTCGATTGGTGCTGCTATTAATAGTAAGACGAAGAACTAAAAGTGCCACAGACTTCCCCGAGAACGAGGCTTTTGTTGGCCCTGATAAGCTTGAGGACTTGTCGCTGCTATTGCACTTATTTCTCGCTCAACTTGGGGACTACATAGACGTGCATGCGGTTGTACTTTCTTTGTCTATCGTGAAAGTCCAGGTCGGTGGGGGTTTCCTTGGTGAATGAAATCTTGCTGGTTGTTTTTGCAGGAATAAGCTCTTGCACAAGTGTGTTGAAGTAGGACGTGGCAAAAAAGTCCCACTTGGTATTACCGGGGAGGACAGTGAACTCATTATCAGCTGGAATATCATTGATGAAGCGGTAGCCATCTGCCGCGTCATCCAGATCGCCGCCAATGTAGTCAAAGCTAATCCGCTCAATGTTGTTGAGGTCGGCTTTCTCACGCTCGCAAACGGCGGAAAAAATATCAGCCAACGTGAGCTTGTCCTCTCCGTCTTTCTCCAAGTAGTTTTGGATAACAAAGAAGGTCGAGGTCTTCAGGTCATCGCTAATGAGGATGGCGTTCACCATAATCGGCCCAGACATGACCAAGTATCCGTTTCCAGCACCCGGCTCATTGAATCTCGCTACAGCATAGCCTTTGTCACTCAAGCTGTCTGCCTGGACTCCTAGGAGAAAACAACATAGAGCCGACAAAACGCAAGAAAAGAGCCTCATGGTTGGTAGACAAGATCCTAGAAAAGAATGGTGTATTTGATGGCAAGGGAAGCGGCCTAAAAACGAGGGGCGAGACAGAAGACAGAATGCAGAGTGCAGAGGGGCCAAATGAGAATGCAAAGTCGACGTGAAAAAGAAAGGACAATGGGGCAATGGCTCGTCGGCTATGAGTATCGGGGTGTTGGGTAGGTATTTAACATGGCTAGACCTGGCTTGGAGTGAATGTGTGCACCTACATGGCAGACCGATTTTCGGCGACTTCTGTCCAAGTAATAGAAGAGGCCGTTGAACTATAATCGGAGGGGAAAAATACACACAAAGGAATGTATCGAGACCTACCAACCTAAGGTCCATTCACCAAAGTGATGGCTCCGCAGGGTTGGATAACAGCATGCATGGAGTTGGGCCACTTGGTAGAATGCCGGGTTGACGACTCCATCAGAGTCTTGGCAGCAGCAGACAGAAATTACACAATCCATGCAGGAAAAGGGGCAAAGGGTAAGCATGTAAAGAGGGATAAAAAGAGAAGTGGCTAAAGTTTCCTGTTAAAGAACATGAATAAAGAGCCTTGTGTGTGTGCCCATATAGACAGACGTCCTTGAGCCCCAGCACCATGAAAATGCCAAGGAGTTGCGGGGGCACGCTAACGCAACAATACGACAACACGGCTTCGCTTCTGATGCCACGGCTAGAGCGCTTGGTAGACGCAGCGACATGTCAAATGCTTATGCGTCAGCGCCCGGCTATGGGATGAGCGAAAGTAAAGTTACATGGTTTATGCGTTTGGATTCACCGGACCAACTGGGTTGTTATTATAAGATCGGCTCCGTCTTATTTCTGCTTCCCTAGCTCAGCAGCTGTTGCGATCGCAAGTTGCAAACCAAGTTATGACTGTACCCCCTGGAGACAGACAGTGGTGTGGCACAGGGGAATAAAATAATGGGAGTTCATACGACTCTCGGTAAGGCCGGCTTTGCCGACTGATGTGGCTGCGTCCGGGGAAACTTTCTGGCCCAAGGAAGGAGCTTTATGGGTTCTAGTACAGGCCGAAGCAGGCAGTTCACTCCCTTATAGTAATAGGCACCGAGCTTTCCGCACTTCTTGGCGGTAGAGCGATAATGCTTTGTAACCAAAGCCAGCGGCTAGGCTGAAAATCCCCTTGTTAAATCCACAAGCATCTTATCCAGTTAGAAACCCGGGAGGTTTGCCTGCAGGAGAGTGTGCCCTGAGCATCGCCGATGTTGTGGATGGCGGTTGCGAACGAAGATTCAGGCTACAGTACAGTACTGTATTAATATATATTATTTATAGTTCCGTGGATATATGGATGCTGTCATGGGCTGAGACAGAGCAGGGTGTTGACAGGTCCAAGAGGACGGGCTAAATCTGGGCGTGGTCTGTTATGCTATGGATGGCTGGTTAGGAGCCTTCTCGTTTGCAATGTTTCAGCCCTCTCTGCTGTCGGCACGAGATCAGACTTGCAGGACCAGCGTTCGAAGTACTGAGCTGATGATGGTCATGGGAAATAGAACTAGCTGAGGCTCAACAATAGGTATATGTTGGCTAGGGAGCTAGATAAGGGGATGAGTGGGAGAAGGAAAGAAAGCGGGCTGTAGTAGACACAAACTACGTGGTTGAAATAGTGTACAACGGAAAAATTGACAAATTATGAATGCAGCGTGATTGAGGCAAGGCAAGGTAAGGGCTTGAAGTCATAGTAGTCAAGCTTGGCCGCAATAGGGGAGGAAGGAGTTATGTAATAGCTTGGATTTAGATCAGTAGAACTTGTGAAGTGGGAGGACTTGGTTTCCAGTTGACAGGGAATACACGTCCCAGGGCCTCTGATAGGCTAGGAGACGGGGTGTATTTTGGCGATTTGAAGGCGATATTGGGAGCATCAGAACGCTACTAGGCCTCCCTAATCGCGCACTGCATTGTGACAGCACGGCTGCCATTGGACAGGGCAGTGGCTAGACATGGTAGTCGTGTTTTTGAGCCGCTTGCACGCCCCAAGTTCAGGACTGGGATAGTGCTAGAAACTGATAGAGGATCAGTTTGAGGTGTCTGGTGATGAGTCTCTGTGCAGGCGGGCGGCCTTGACCGCGAAGGAGTTGAAAGGCTCGTCTGGTTTTCTTGCCGGTTGCTCCAAGCAGCAAAGGCATCATGGCGCTTGCTAGAGAGAAGAAAAGGAAGCAAAGCCCGCCATGATGTAGTTGTCAAAGAAAATTGGCGGTTGCTTTGGATCGCTGCAGCTGCAGGCTTGGAGCGCCTCCGCAGCGTCACGTGGTCGGAACATATCCGATCACCGAGTTCTCTCTGGCCTTTTTGGGGGGCTATCGGTGGAGAAGCCTCAACGACGGGGCTAACTGGAACGCGAATAATAAGGATGTGATGGCTATAACAAAACAGTATTACAATGGACAAAGGAAATGATAGAAAACGAACAGTAGCTAAAAATAACATTGTGCCCAGGCGTTCCGCGGCTTACGGGGCAAAAGAAAAGAGAAAAAGGCTGTTACGGACGAGAATGACGACAGGAGCTGAGCAACTTCAACATCGATCCCGACAAATTCTAGGCAATAGAAAGAGGGAGACAAAGGAAGAAAATACAACATCGAATCGTTCTATTTCCAAGCGTTCGTCTCGTTGGTCGTTCATTGTTTTTCGACCCTGCCCCTCACAAGGTGAGGCCCTTCGCGCATCCTAGACAAAGTCCCGCTTGAGGTAAAGAAATGAGGTCAACCAAACTGTTCTATTTCAGGCTCTCGCTTCTTGGTTGAGGAATAGCTTTATTGAGATTGAGCTCCCCCCCTTCAAGCCCCCTCCAAAACGCTTGAAAACCCACCAAGCAGAGCCAAGAGCCACGGCCAAGCTGTAACCCGTCACTTCATTACCACCGCCAAACCAAGCCATTACCTCCTCTTCCACCTCTTTCTCGGAGCTTTCTACCCTCGCTCTCCTCCTCATTCGCCGTGCGGCTGCCCTTATTTCTGCCTCCTGTTTTATGCTTCTTTCCAAGGCTTTTGCTTTACTCCTTTGCTCTTTTTTTCCCACACTCCCTGTACCCGAACTCTCTTCCGTCTTTCTTTTCCTCCTGACAGAGCAGAATCTCCCCTCCTTGGCTCTGTTTTTACTGATAGTTTTGACCTCCCTCCTAGGCCCCTTCTTTTTCCTCCATATCTCTCACTTGGTCTCGAACTATCGGTTTGGTTGAGGCTTCTTTGAAAACTGGCTTGCTTTGACCCTCTTATTCCTCTCCTCTCCCCCTTCAGCAAACTAAATCCTGCTTCTCTGCTTCTCTTTATCTGTCCTGTCTGTCTCGTCCTGTTGCGTTTTGTGATAAAAATAGCGACCTCTCAAAGTAACGCAGGAAAAACTCGCAACAATAACGTCTCCTGAGACGAGGAGAAAAAAACTGTAGAACAAGACGAAAGCAGGAGAAAAAGAAAACAGCAACCACTTTCAATCATGGCCAAAGGCTTCCGATTTACCCTGGGCCGCCATAGCAACAAGTCACAGAATGCCATAGAGACCACCAGCCCAAGTTCGCTGCAGCATTCGGCCGAGGCTTTCACCACTGAAGCTACAGCGGCCAAAGGCCCTGGGGCTCCTCCTAAACACACCCACAATTCGCAGGGTCAGCAGCCCCAACAGCCCCAACAGCCCTCCCAACACTACCCTCACCAGCAGCAATTCCATAGTGACAGTGACCCCTCTGCTATGCTGCCAGCTTCTAGGCGGCTCATGGTTTTAGGTGACCTAGGAGCTGATGGCAGAGGCCCCCCCTCACCCTCGGCTGCTTTTGGGCTGCCCGAATCAGCGCTGCCAACGCCTACAGGGCCTTCGGCTTCAGCGCACTCTGCTGCAGGCCCCGGCCCATTGCCAGCTATAGCAAGCAGCCATCCTAAAACCCCTCACTCGGCGAAGGCTGAAGACCCTGGGTCAGCATCGCTTCTTCCACCCTCGACGCCTCAACAGCAGCAGCAGCAGCAGCAGCAGCAGCAGCAGCAGCAACAGCAACAGCAACAGCAACAACAGCAATTCCAGTACCAACAACAGCAGCAGAGCGCCCATCTGCAACAGCACCATCATCAGTTCCAACAACGTCACTCGCTTGAGCACCAAGCCCAGGCCCAAGCCCAAGCTCAAGCCCAAACCCAGGCTCACGTTCAAGCCTACCACCAGGGAGGAGCCCCGCAACTACCCGGCAAATACAGTGATCACCAACAGCAGCAGTATTCTGCCCAGCAGCAGCACGAGCTCCAGCGCCAGAAACAGCTTGAAGACCAACAGTCGCTACACTATTCACTACCAGAATCTCCCGACACTCTGCATCACCAGCAGCAGCACCATAGCGATCAATTGATACAGCCACAGCACCAGCCGCAGCGGGCCCCGTACGACCACGAACACCTCCTGACTGCGCCCTCATCTCCCAACTTAGGCCATCAGAGCCAGTCCGAGAACCAGCAGCCCACTGCCGCCTCTCCTCCCCCAAAGTCTCGCCGTCGCGGCCATAGCAAAAGCCAGAGCCAAGCCCAGCAATCACCTCTCCCCGCCCAAGAGCAGCCTCTTCCTATACAAGACAAGCGCGCCTCGACCCGAAAGTTCAATATACGAAACTTTCTCAAGTCTGCTGGTAGCCAACGTCATCACGACAATCCCGTCTCGCCTAGACACGATAGTCATCTTGCTAACACCAATAACCCCATCAATACGACCGCCACCTCTGCCACTGCCTCACCGTCAGCCAACGTCGGCCTGCGTCCCGTCCCATCATTTGTTATCGCCGGTGCCACGTCGCCCTCCTCCCCCCTCGTTGCTACATCAACTACTTCTGCCTCTACTTCTGGCCCCACTTCTGCTCCGGCTTCAGGCATCTCCAAGCCCCCCAGTACCTACAATAACACCGCTGGTCTAGCTAGACGGCCCAGCAAGCGAATCAGCACCTCGGCCTCCACATCGCCTAGTCTCCGCACCCCTGGCCAGCGCCTCTCGCAGCTCGCCCAGGACGACCAGTTGTCCGTAATTAGCCAGTGGAGCCAAGGCCACAGCCAAAGCCAAAGCCAAAACCAAGCCCAACCTCAAGGCCAGTCTCCTGTCCAGTCCCAGGGCCATCACCACTCCCAGTCTCTTTCCCACCACCACCACCACCACCACCACCATTATCACGGCCAGTCTCCCAGCACCTCTCTTTTCCAGCAGTCGCCCAGCTCTGGCGTCGACGAATTCGATACTCAAAGCCAATGCACAAGAGACTCTTCTGCCACCCACCAACAACATCTCTCGCAACCACAAAAACGCCCCTCGTTTTCTACTAGTCCTACTGTCTCGTCTACTAGCATCAACTTGTACTCACAGCCTGACTCGGCCTCGTTTACAGAAGAGCATAACGGCAACTTTGCACCATACCCACCGCCAAAGCCTCTTCACCCGGGCCAATACCACCCGCAGCAGCAATTACACCATCTCTACAGCAATCCTAACGGCAGCCACAATCTGTCCCTACTATCACTTCACGACACCCTAGACTCCGTGTCCCAGCTCTCGCGAGACTCTCCTGTCGATTCTTTGCCCTCGCTCAACATCACTACACCTATCCCTGCATCCACTGTTGCACCGGCCCCTAGTGTTTACCGCTCGCAACAACCTGACTTTGCTGACATACAGCAACAGCAGTTATCCCAGCCTCGTGCGTCCCTTGAAATTGACTCATCTAACCGCACGCCTGACTCTATTTTGTCGCCATCCCCATCTACTACTGCCACCTCTCAGCAGCAGCGATCCAAAAACATGCCACCTGCCCCATCCTCCCAACCCAATCAGTCTGCGGCTGCCCAGGGCAACGCGCCCGCTTACCGTCCCTCTGACCGGGCCCCCAACTACGAGGGGAACACCGAAGCCGGACGGACAGGCAGTCCGCAGCCTTCGACTCTGGATGCTGCCGAAGAGGCATACAATGGTTTGAGTACGCTATCCCTTTTCTTTTCTTCCCCACTCTTATCGGCTTCTCGTCTGCTGACCTTTAATCTCGTCGATTCCTCTAGATCTCAAGTACAAGAATGTCAAGCGCGCCTACTTCGAATTTAAAAAAGAAAATGATAAGCTCTCTGGCCAAGTCGAGCATTTGCAGAACGCTCTCGCCAATCAACGCATGTCACAGTCTCGCACCGCTCTCGATGACAACGAATACGTAACTCGGTTCAGCCGTCTTTCCGGTGCCGTTACTAATCTATCGTTCCTGATCCGCAAGGATTGGCGTCAACCACCTGCCTGGATCATGCCCTTCATAAGCCCTGATGGTCTCAAGACTGGCAAGCAAGAAATGACGGCTGTTGGCCGTGCTGTTATCACTGAATGGCTGTACAATAACCTTTTCCAGAAATGCTTCCACCCCGGCCTCGACAGTTGTCTTAGCGAGGCTCTTAAAAACATTGACATCTGTCTTCGCAAACCTGCCTACACCTTCAACAGCCAAGAGGAATGGGATGCCCTGACCTCCAAGCTAGTCAACTGGCGCATGGCCACGCTTGAGGGCCTCCGCCCCGTGTTACAGTCGCCTGTCGCTGAGGACAACCGTCTCAAGTTCATCCAGTCTAAGCGCGAGGAGCTCGTAGCCACGCTACATGGCTTTCTTGTGCAGCCACCACCACCCGACGTTGAAGGCAGCGTTCTGACCATTGTCGAGCTAGCTGTCGGCATCGCTCTCAACCTCCCTATGGAGAGTCGTGACGTGGCCATCCTATGGCCTCAGCCGTATGAAAAAGTTGATCCCAAGTTCATGGATGCGGAGAAAACCAGTCTACCAGCCATCAAAGTCGAGTCGGATGCTGCCGCTGCTGCTGCAATTGCGGCATCGGCGGCTGCGAATGCTGCAAATGCTGCCGCTACTGGAGCATCTGGAGATGCGGCAGATGCAGCAGTGGCATCTGCTGCGGCCTCAGCGGCGGCAGCTGCCGCAGCAAATGCAGCTGAAAAGGACAAGTCAAAGAAACGTAAGTACATGTCCACACATCTCTACTATTCTTTAATGCCCCGTTAACTAATGTATGCCTCCTCTGTAGCTCCGCCCCCTGACCCTTGTGCTGTCCGGTTTGCCGGCTTCCTTGCCGTCGAAGTTCGGGGTCGCCAGGTTCTTGTTCGCGCACCAGTCTGGACGATTGGCTGAGGATGACTCTCATAGTTGGCTTATGACTTGTCCCTTTTTCATTTTCCCCTGTCTATGGCTCCATTTTCTTTTCTTTTTCCTCTTGCGCATCTCCTCCTTTTATATGCCTCTATTTTTGTACCATGCGTTGGTTTCTTGATACATATTTCTAGCCTCGCCGTTGGTCTTTCTCTTGCCTGCTGTTGATATCTTTCATTTTTACACCCTGCTTATTCCGGTCTTGACTGTTCATGTTCTTTCTTTTCTGCTGTTCTTTTTTCCATGAAGAACTTGCTTTGTCTCTCTCATCCTTTACTTTTCTGTTTGTAGAAATTCCCCCCCCAGTTGGACTTCTTCTTCTTTGTTTCCTCATCCTATCTTTTAAAGGCTTGCACGCTAAATCTTCACCACGTTGGTTCGGCAACAATACCCCTCTTTTGGTGGTCAGGGTTACCCAGGGTTATCCTCTTTCTCCGCCTCGCCAAATATAGGGTTTGCTGGCTGCAGGGACATCATGGCTGTGATGATGGGATTTCGTATGCCGAAACAAAACATCTTGGGTGTTTTGGTAGCGCAAAATTGCCCTCATGTTGAATAGCACGCCACTCTTGTGACAAACAATGGTTGCATCAGAAGGCTTGTCTAAGCCGGCTTACT
Organism: Ceratocystis smalleyi; assembly: GCA_003449175.1. Classification (NCBI taxonomy): domain Eukaryota; kingdom Fungi; phylum Ascomycota; class Sordariomycetes; order Microascales; family Ceratocystidaceae; genus Ceratocystis; species Ceratocystis smalleyi. Next base: position 28,127 of record NETT01000278.1, read on the forward strand.
TGGAGCCCTCGAAGCTTGGCACACGGGAGTAGTAAGTCTGTCTGCCTGGTACTTCTCCGACCCCTTACAGATATCACTCGCAGAAACGATAAAAATATAAATATTGAGGAGTGCATGTACTGAGCTTCTATCTGTTGCGAGAATATAGCTGGGACTCACTTTATGTCCGCGAAAAGTCCAACCATGAGGCAAACCCCCGCGACAAAGGCACTGTCTGGTTCGACGATTCTAACGCGGAATCCAAGGTCTTGCGCTTCCTCTGCGCGCGTGCCATCGACGACCCTGTCCCAGAACCATGCCCGGCCCATGTTTCAGGCTCCGGGTCCGGCTCCTGTCCCGATTCCGACTCTGACAACACCGACTTCGACTCTGAATCCGAAAATGAAGACGAAGACGCTACAAGCCCTCCCCACAAAGACCTCTCCTTCCGCACATCCTCCTTCCTTGACCTTGGCTGCGGCAACGGCTCACTGCTTTTTGCCCTGCGCCGTCGCGGCTTCGCCGGGCCTCGACTAGGCATTGATTACAGTGTGGCTAGCATTGATTTTGCCACGCAGATCGCCGCAGCAGCCAGCACACCTGATGACGCGTTGGCATTTTCCCAGTGGGATCTGCTCAAGGGGGCGTTTGCAGATGTCCTCGGCGATATCAACGGCAGCAGACCAGGATTTGCACATACAGCGACTGGCTTTGACGTGGTGCTGGATAAGGGCACGTTTGACGCCATATCTCTCAGCGACGAGACAGGCGCGCATGGCCGCCGTGTGTGCGAGGATTATGCACGGCGTGTGCTACATCTGGTGCGGCGTGGCGGAATTTTGGTCATCACAAGCTGTAACTGGACCGAGGCTGAACTAATTAGTTGGTTTGAGAAGCCTGTGCTAGAGGACAACGCCTCTGTGAGTGGCCATGAGGAGGATGCTGGGCGCTGGGTGTTAGACGGCCGGGTCAAGTACCGTGCGTTTAGCTTCGGAGGCGTGACAGGCCAGACTATCAGTACTTTGTGTTTCCGCAGAGTATAAGGAGAAAACAAGCACAGAGTCATGTAGTAGAAGCAGATAAATAAGCAAGAGGGGAAAACAAGAAAAGAAGTACGGAGTATGAAGTACATCAGCATTAGGTCTAGGGGTATTCCCTAGTTGACAAGATAATTAGTTCAACCTCCATTCATCATTCAAGTTTGGTCTTTCTATGTTTCATTTCACAACTAAAACATCATCACCGCCACTACCGCCATTGCCGCCGCTAAGTGACCAGATCCTTGTACTCGCTCGATGATGAAGATTTTACTCCACCGCCCAGATCTAGCCAGCCTTTGCCTATTGGTCGGTATTCATGGGTTCGCCGTCAAGATCAGCTGTCGCGTTATGCGCCGCGGTCGCAGCAAAGTACCGTACGTCGACATCGCCATCCCGCTGAAGCTTTTCTAGGTTGGGGATAATGCGTTTTATGATCAGGTCGTGACCCTTTGCCGACGGACTCAGCGTCTGACCGGCCTTTTCAAGTGAGTACACGGTGCCCTCACTAGGAAGCTTCTTCAATACGGTGATTAGAGCGTCGTATGTCTTGGCAACGTTGAAGCGAATATTGGGGATGTCGTCAACAACCAGCTTATCCAGCATGGGAAGAATGGAAGTATCGATTACATCAAAGGAGACAACGGAGGAGAGGGTCTAAGCAATAAAGGCACATGTTAGACGGACAGAGAAAAAACAGAAAAAAAAAATGGACAGGAACTTACGCTGATGGCAAAGCAGGTCGTCATGCGATATAGGTAGTTGGGGTGGCTACCCATGGCCATGACTTTCGGGATAATGGTGTTGCTAGCCCATTCCACACCAAAGACTTCAGTGAGCTTCTGCAAGTTTAGTGTGGCAGCTTCACGAATAGAGAAGACGGTGTCACCAAGCCAGCCCATGCAAAGATCGCTGAGATTTTCGTCAAAGTACTCCTCACCGAGCTGCTTGGCAAGTAGAGGAATATACTCGATTATGGCAAGACGGACACGCCATTGCTTGTCTTGAGCTAGATTGATAATGGCAGGTAACAGGGCCTGCGACAGGAGTTTGATGCCGATGACTATATTTAAATGTGAGCAATGTTGTCCGTCTAATGTCGCTTGAATTTGGGGGGCACAATGTTTGCAGACATGTTTAGTGATACAAAGCGAAATTGTCTTACCTTGGTTCACCAGTTCCAGTTTAGAGATTATCTGTAGTCGCACATCTGGGAACTCATCCTTGAGCATCTGGACAAATACAGGGAGGAGGTGATCAATAGTCACGTTCCTACCCACGATGGGAGCCAGACCACTGATCTGAGTGGCCAAAGCAACCCTGACGGGCTGGGAAGAATCGGAAACGAGGTCTTGAACTGTAGGTAGAACCTCGGAGATGAGGACCTCTTGATCAAGAAGATTACAGAAGCCTGGGATCTGGCCACAAATCGCGGCACGAACCTCGGCCTCGTCATCTTTCATGAGCTTAACAAAGGAGGGGAGTAGATCACGATCGACAATTTCGTTGTCGACGGCTTTAGCGATCTGTTAGAAAGAAGAATTGGGTTAGTACAAAATATATAAAAGGGGGGGGGGGCTAGAGGCCAAGAAGCGGATAGGACGAATAATAAAGGAAACTCACGGCTTCAAAGTGGCTGGCAATCATGTAGCGTACACGCCAAGTCTTGTCTTCTATCAGCTTGCGTAGAATGGACAGTAGCACGCCGTTGCCAACCTGCTGCTCACTAGACACCATTTCGGCAATAGCAATAAGCACCTCGACTGTCAATAACCGGACACTGTCCTGGTCGTCCTGGGCTAGGTGTGCAAACATGGGTATCATTTCGTCAATGACAATAGAAGCTGGCATCTCCTGAACAAACTTGGCCAGGTTGCTGGCAGCGGGGCGGCGGACCATGGGCGTTTCATCGTGGACAAGCATGCTGAATTGCTTGCGTAGTTGTTCCTGGATAGGCGGAGACACCTTCTTGTAGGGGGCAGTGTGCAAAGAGCAGGCTGACACTTTGGACGTGAACCAATCAGCTTTGGAAAGACGGGTTGTGAGAGGAACGAAGAAGGTCTCGACTTGGCTAGGTGATAGCGCAGCGCAGACTTTGTTGAGGGACTCGACGGCTTTGTTCCGGACAACGGGCTCTTCAATAGATGCCAAATTCTCGAGAGGTGACAGGAGTACATGAGCCCAATCGGGCCCACCCACGTATTCTACAAATAAGCCGAGTTCATTGCCGAGGGCTACAAGCACCTCATCTTCATCTTCAACTGACTCTATG